>JAKFQP010000061.1:15914-165045 GCA_023375905.1 Nycticorax nycticorax | reverse complement strand
GGACGGGGACGGGGGGTGCGGCCGGCGCCATGGGGGCCACGCTGCGACTCCTCTGCGCGGCGGCGGCACTGCTTTGCGCGGCGCCGCCGGGACAGCCCAGCGCCCGGGGCGCGGCGGCCGCCGCCGTGCTCCCCGCGGGCGAGGGGGACGGGTACGGGGTGAAGCTGTGCGGCCGGGAGTTCATCCGCGCCGTCATCTTCACCTGCGGCGGGTCCCGCTGGAAGCGGCTCTCCCTGCTGGCGGCGGAGCCGGCGCCGGCGGCCGGTGAGTGCCCGAGGAGCAGGGGCGGAGGGACGGGGCAGCTCTGTCCGGCGGCCCCGGGGCGGCGGCGCGGCCTGCCCAGCCCCAGGGGCGAAGGTGGCTCTCGGGGCGCCTCGCCTCGCTCGCTCGGGGTCCTGTGAGGAGAAACGGGGGGCAGAGGGAGGGGGCAGGGGAGGGTGAGCGCCCGCCGAGCGTCGCCGTCCCTCCCGCCCTCAGCCGCGGCGGGAGCGGCCCCGTCTCTCTCTCTCTCTCTCTGCCCGCCTCGTCCCCGGTGCTGGTCGGCGTTCCCCGCGGCTTCCGAAGGGAAACCCGCAAGTTTGGCGGGCGAGAGCGGGCGGCGGCTGAGGCGCCGCCAGCCGGGATAACCCGCGAAGCGTCCGGTCCGGTCGGAGGCGCCGCTCTGCACAGGGCCGGGCCGCCCCGCCGGCGGCCGCGCCTCGCTGAACTCGTTTTATTTAAAACCCCCCCGCAAACAGTAAATCAGACTTTTTTTTCTTCTTCTTCTTCTTGGCCGCGCAGGGCGGTGCGATGCACCCTTGCAGGCGGTAGGCAGTGCCTGTGGGTACGGCCTCGCCCCCTTCCCGAAGCTCGGTAACTCTTCGGGCTGGGGAGACCTGGCTCCGGTTTCCCCCCTCTCTGCAAGGAGCCTTGAGGCTGCGCCCTTCTCACCTTTCCGGGCTGTGCCGGGGGCGTTATCGGATGGGGAACCGTTTGGGGCTGGGTTTTTTTTGTGTCACTCGCTTGTGCTGCCCTGCGCTAAAGATTTGGCACGCTGGAGGGTGGATGGGGCTCTCCGGTGCTTGAGGTTACAGTTTAAACAGCAGGAACTGCTTTAGGGATCTTTGGTGAAACTTTCCTCAGGGGATTTTACTGTCGCGTGTTCCAAGCCCAATATATTAACAAAGTTGTAGGCAGACGTTTTTTGGGCTGTGTCCTCAAACTGGAGCAATGTGACAGGGTAGTTTCAAATGATGACTCTCATTTATGTTGATGTTTTGAATAGTGATATAACACTTTTAACAAGGACAAAAGTTGGAATTATGGCTAAAATGTGCAATGGAAGAGCTTCTTTTTTTTTTTCTGCTTAAATGTGCTGTTTATGAAATAACATTGGACCTCAGGCAGTTACTGAAGCCAGGACTTCGGGCACCTCGGGAGTTTTTTGCTTGGCTTTTTTTCTCAACAGGTTGAGCAAAATATGAGTTACCTTTGTTATTGTAACAAGTTGCATATATACAGCCTCTGCGGGGATTGTTTTCTTTCCCAGTGAACTTTGTTTTCCTTTTTATTAACAGTAGCTTCTGAGAGCATCGGTCACCAAGGAGCCCCTGCTGTGCTGCAGCATGCTGCCTAACTAAAAGTCTTCCCTGCCCCAAAAGACTACTAAATAGCAGTTACTGTCTAATTAGTAAAGTAGCTACAACCACTTTTATTTTTGTACATATTCAGGCAGCTGTTCTATCTGGAAGTTAGCTCCGATATATTCATTAGCCATATTAAGGTAAAGATAACCTTCACCGGATGTTCTCATGTTCTTTCAGCTTTCTGAAACAAAAAACATCAACAGTGTTAAGACCACAAAACAAGCACTTAGCTGGGATTTTTTTTTAACTTAAGAATTGAAGGAGCTGCTTTTCACATTAGCTGAAGTAAGCAATGCCACTTGCCTTGTGGAAGTAAAACCCAAGAGGAAGAGTATGAGGTGAAAGGGAGTAGAGCTGGATTTTTGTGAAAACTTCAGTGAGACAAAGTGTGTTTCTAAGTAAATTCTGCAAGCCTCTGCTCTGCCTTGAGAAATGAAAGAAATGAGTGGAAAGCATCAGCTGAAAAAAGCTATAGAAAAATACAATCTATAAGAAGCAGTTTACATAACAGTATTTGTTTATTTAGTCCTCGCTATGTTTGTTCTTCATATGATGCTAGTTTGCGCAAGAGGCCGTCTAATCTGATTCATGAGCCACATGCTGTAGCCCTGTGTGGTTTCTGGGTAGGTGTCTATAGAACAAGATTTTGTTTCTAGAGAAATATCAAGACTTCTACATCAGTAACACTGCAGTTGTGATAGGATGTCTATACCTCATTGCATCTATTCTTCATGTCTAATGGGTAGCACAGCCTTTAAAACATAAAGATTCCCCTAAAAGTAAGCTATAAGTAAATCACAGAGTAGACTCTGCAGTACTTAACTGTTCTTCTAGACAGCAGTGCTTTGTTTGTTACTAACTGGGTGGGGTTTATCGCTGTTTCTTAGAGCTACGTCGTCCTTCTGATACTTCTTCTGCAGTCTGAACTTAGTCTTCTTTTTAAACAGATTCTGCACAAACAGCAAGTAACAAACTACTGGGGAACTTCAAGCTGCAATCAATTTCGGGTCCTGAAGTGGAGCAGCTGCAGAGAAGCAGCCCATTTCTTGGATGGGAGATGTTTAAGGACTTGTATAGTTCAGATGACTATAATGAATATCTACCTGTGGCAGATGACTTCAAAGAACTTGTTCGCCAGGTAGAAGAAGCTGTTCAGAAGGACCGGGGAGGAACAGGAATTGCAAACCCCATGGGGTCAAGTTATCTTTGGGCTAGGTATCCCAGAAGAAAACGAGAACCTCTGGGTTTGGCAGGAATGTGTTGCAAATGGGGCTGTACAAAAGCCGAAATTAGTACTATATGCAGAGTTTAAAATCCTCTCTGCATGTATGCATGAAATCAATGTTTGTTGCAATGCTACTTGATCGAATACGGAGGAAGAAAACTCTCACTGTATTTTACTTTGTCTGTGCTGGTCAATACTGCTGGTTTTCTTAAAAAAAAATAAATCCACAAGTGTAATTGTAATGACTTTGTTTTGCTGCAGTAACTTTTAATCTATGTTTTCTACTATGTCTTTTCATTTCAGTGTCAAGCCTTTACACTCATGTTACAAATGTATTATAACTTTGTAACACTTTAGGAAGAACTTCAGTGTTTCATTAAAGTGTAATTATACAAAGTGTTACCGAGTTGTTCTTTCTCTGTCAACAGAAGGAACATCTAGTGATGTTCTTGAAATGAGATTCGTGGTACAAAGCTGTACAGACAGGATATTTTGCCAGTTGAAATTCCCCTCAACACTGCTGACTCGGCTTGCAGATTATTTTGAACACACATTTTCCATTTCCTTTTAATTGCAGAGTTGTTTTATGGAATATCATCTTTCTAGAAACTGTACCGCAATAAAATGCTTGCAGCCTCAATATTTCTTCATATTCATGGATGGTCTTTGATAGTTAGTGGGTAAAGTATTAACACTTTAATTTTTCCTTGTTTACCTTACTTGCCTTTTTTTTCCTTCTGCTAAGTGAGAGTGGTGGATGTGCTTCAAGTAACTTACTGTACAGACACTCAAACATTTAAAAGTTGCTAATTGCTACTCTATAAATGGCTGATTTAATCCCTGTAGTTTCTAAGCTTTTTGCCTTCCCAGCTCTCTTGATCAGCTGTAACAAACTGTATTTCTAGCTATGTTGTTGTTGACTTGAGGTTTTGGGTTTGGTTTTTTTCTGACATTTATGATGCTTGCAGTAACTTAAGGCAGCTTTGTAGCAGCAATTGACTTGAGCATACTTCGCAGCTTAGACTGCACAGTTGTTACCTTCAGCTTTGTTCTTCAAACTGTCTTTCAAAAAGTGTTCTTTGATTGAACTACTGCTTAGTTGAAATTATTGCATCACTCCTTTATCCATTTCCCTAGATATTATTGCTATTCCAGCAATTAGACATCTGTCAATCCTTTCTATTTTTTTAAACCATGTCAGTTTTATTTGGTAGAGACTGGGCAGAATGGATATTCACTATGAATGCTGTTACCTTCCAGCTAAAAAGCTCCATCTCTCCTGTCATTGTAACAATAATGTTTAGTAAGAAGTGAGTTGTTTTCTTCTACACTACACACATTGTAGTGAGCGTAAGGTGCTTTTTGTCGCTCTGAGAGGAGAAGGTAACTGTCTGAAGTTCTGCTGCAGTTTTCTCAGCAATAGGCTAGCTAAACTTGTACAGTGTAGCTTCCAGCAACTTCACCTCACAAATAGTTTTGGGTTTGCAGACTCTGAGTTTAGATCAAGATTTCCAAGAATAATACAAGAGGTGTTTGGGGGGAAGTATTCCTTACTTCTGAGTAGGATCAAGGGCTTTGGGAGTTAAGATTCCTTAGTAAGGTAAAGACTGAATGGTACATAGAATCCTGAGAAAAAGGGAAAATGTGCAAGTGCCATGCTTGATGAAGCTGAAAATTAGCCTCTATGCATTGTTCGTTTTGCTAGAAAACTTTCTGCCAAGGTTTTAAAAAGGAATATTGGGAGAGGCGGATATGGTGTTTATTCTACTTCCTTGCTCCAGCAGCACTGGTCTGCCTGGGTACATAGTGAGCAGGCTTTCTGACACCCTGAGTGAAACAAAGATGTAGTTAAAACCTTAAACTTGTGAGCTTAAGTCTTGGACAGAACAATCTGGAGTTTAACTTGGCAGGCAAGACATAACCCATTGGTAAAACTATAAATAGTTGTAGTGGAAATTAGTGTTCAAGATGAACTGTTTCCTGCTGAGGCAGAATTATAAATAGAAAAATCAGTTGTTATCTGACATAAACAGGCATTTTTCAGAGGTATGAGTCAAGATACGTCATAACCCCGAGAAATGGTGAAATCCACGTTTTCACTGGCTTTCATAATAGGCCTCATCATAGTCTGTAATGGCTTTAGCACATCAGCCATGACACAGATACGTGGGGCAGACTGAAATTCAGTCTGTATTTTAGAGTAAGGCAGTGTTTGACTCTGTGTGTACACTAGAGTGGGCAAAGGTTTTCTTTGTTTTCAAGCAAACTGAGTTTCCAAAGGCCTCTAAGGTGTAGGGGGGGGGGCCGGGGGGGGGGACGGACACAGGCTATATTTTATAATGGTTTCTTTGCGATGTAACCACAGGTGACAATCATGTGTCACTCGATTGCAACAGGTCTAGAGGATGCAATCTGCTCCTGCTCACATGACTCAGTGTCCAAGCACACTTTTTTTTAAGACCAGAAGCAAACCTTTTATGTAAAACGAGGTGTCTGACTAGTTATGTGGGGGAAGCAAACGCGTTTCGGAGCAGACAGCTCAGAATGTGAAGTAATTACTGAGTTGGCATATTGATCCAAATAGCAGGCCAAAAGGACATCGTCTCTGCTGAAAGCTCCTCTGGGAGTATGGCCACATGCACGTAGCAGCATAAACGTGAGCACAGCAGGTCAAAGCAACACACTGTGCTTACTGTCGTGGTTCAGAAAGACAGGCTTTTTCACAAGAAATAAGCTTTTTTTCCCCACCCATTTCATTCACAGAGCAATCAGCTATTGAGAAAAGCAACTTGCTACTTACAGGCATTGCAGTCCCGCTGGATGTAATCTTAACCCACAGGAAGTGTCAGATTTCTGGGTAATCTATTAAGATGCGTGAGCCATCTTCTGAACGCTGACTTTGAGTGCATGAGTAGAAAATGATAGATCAGCACGTTCACATATTAGCGCTGCTCGTTGCATCTGCAAGAGTTTATCATTCTGGATGGTCACTCACAGTATGAGCAAGTAGCTGCAAGAGGGTCCTTTTCTCATTTGCACCACGTTGCCATCACATGTGGAATGAACTTTTTCATCGCACAGCTTTTCTGTATCTTGGGAACAGACACCTGAGCTCCTTTCCCTGGATTTTAGCTCCAACAGAGTTACTTGTCTGTTACTCTGACTGCTTTGTGCCACCTGCTTTCTGATCAGGTTGTGGTTTCAAACACTGTACCATCAAAGCGTGCTTGTCCAGTGCTGTTTTCTGACCTATGTATTCTAGAATACCAGCACTAATATGAAGGAAAGTAAATTTGCCAGCCTGTGCACAAGCCTCTTTTCCTCCACCTAACCTGCCCGCTATCTACATTTTTCCTGGAAGTTTTCTGTACTTGATTTGCAATGCTAAAAGTTCCTCAACTGCAGCCTACTCTCATGTTTTAACTTTAAAGTGTGTAAAGCCCGATGTGTATCTATGACTCTTCGAGAGCACGTCATTGTTAACACAGCTGAGGTAGCATATCTCACATACGGAAATTCAGATGAGAACAGAAACCCTGGCTTCCAGACTTTGGGCTTAAAAAACTTCCAGGTACTGCCCTTCAAAGTAGGCCAGCCTCACAGGCCCCAGCAAGATGTGCCTCTTTGCCTTCTCTGGATCACCTCCACTGGATTGTACTCTTTGCCCTGAGACTCCCAGGTCCTTGCAGTTTCTGCGAAACCTCAGCCAGCCAGTGATGCATCCTGTCTGGCTCTGAGGAGCGCCTCTTCATGAGCTGTTGTGTCCAGACAAGCTGAAAGCGAAGTGCAGTAAGACCACACATTCTGCCTCTGCACCGGATCACCGTGGTTTCAGCTCTCCCGGCACCCTTCTTCATCGGCTTCGTCAGTGCTAGCATGAAGCTGTTCCCTGTGTCAGCAACCTGGTGTAAAGCATTTGCCTGCGACTATAGTGCTTCTGGCACTGCAGAAGTTACTCAGCTCAGCAGCAACGAGTCTGGGCACAAAAAGACCACTGTTGAAGTGCTTCTCTGCCTCTGCAGTTTTACATCTTTTTGCCTCTGGTGCCAAGAGGAGTCAGAGACTTCAGTAGGCCAGGCAACCTTCCTGTCCTGCTGAAATGCGATAGCTGTGGGTTTTGGAGTCTTTCAGTGACAGAGTAGGGGGCTCGTGTGTTCTGCAATGGGCTGATGACAGCTGAGACACCTTTCTGGTTCGAGGGGCTGTGTACCTATTCTAAATGCAAGCCTCATTAAATCACAGTGACTTGGGCTTCCAAAAAGCACCTGTCCTGCTCATAGTACACTTCTTTTGTGTGGAAGTGTATGTAAGCAAACTTTCACTGTGTTCCTAACTTGGCTTAACCACTCTCTCTTTCAGACTTCCAGCATCCAATAATCTCTCAAATTTTTCCTTTGAGCCTAAATTTAACCATGAATTTAGATTATAGCTGAACTAAATTAGTTGACCCGAATAGGTAATTGGAGGATCCAAAAAAAACCCCATGATGCAGCCCCCTGCTACCTATGAAGAGGTCTTCAAGTGCTGGGCTTTTCACAGCAGTACACAGTGAGAGGATGAGAGACAACAGTGATAAAGTGAAACACCAGAGATTCAGGCGTGAGATGATAAGAAGTCTTTTGCCCACAAGGACAGCCTGGCAGCAGGGCCAGGACGCAGAGAGGTGGTGCCGCTTCCAGCTTTGAGGAGTTTTCAGGCCCTGCCTGGGTAATGCCCGAGGAGCCTGGTCTGAGCCCACAGCTGAGCCTGCTGTGGGCAGGGTGTGGGACAGGAGCCCTGCCGAGGTCCCGCCAGCCTGTGTTCCCCTGGGATTTCCCTGCAGGACTGCAGCTGGGACTGGCTGCAGAAAGGATACAAACCAAGGAGTCACATACAAGATAGCAATCAGTATAAAGACTTAGATGTGGAAGGAAGGAGTTTCCTGATGTGGTATTGACAGAGGTGAGCAGAAACAGCTTAGTTCGTTATATACAGATATGTATTCGTTACATGCTATTGTTCATTATATACTAATAGATAACTAGCATATATATTTGTATACACACACGATAATTAATTTATTACATTTAATGCAAGAGGATAGGAAACAGGAATGGCTAAATGGCTTAAATCATATTCAAAATCATGTCTTAACTAGCATGATTTGGTTGGATAGTTCATACAGACAAGTATGGTCTGTTCAGGAAAGATAGGTAAGACTAAAAGGCTATTTCAAGGATGTGTATGCCTATTCTTTGGTCCAGAATGGCTATCGGAGGCTAAAGTGACTAAACATTTCTCTGTAAAAGCAGTATTGCTGTCATGTAGGGGGACTCCAGTAGGCTGTAAATAAAGAAGGTAACAGAGATGGGTCTTTCTCCAGCTGACCAAAGGACTTAGCAAAAGCATAAAACTGCATACTGATGGCAAATTTAAATTATAATTTTGATGAGAAAACAATACAGAAGGACACAGACTACCCAGAAAATTCTGGAAAGGTGTTGAAGCACTCTGCAGAAAATGGTGAAGACAACTGGAGGAGAATTAATAGCAAATTAAATGTGTTATTTAATTACAACCACTACAAGAGATCTGGCTGGGCTTAGAATGTTGGGCATGGTGGGCATCATAAGAAAGAATGACCAAGACACAGTCATCATTTCTGGAAAACAAAGGAGCATTAAAACAATTCATGACATAGAGAAGAAAAAGTATGTAATGCCTCCACCCATGATCCAGTGTTTACGGAGATTACCAAGTACAATCAACTAGCACAACCACATGGCTAAGATCTACAGCTGAGAATATAGACTAGGCTAATGTCACGGATGAGTGGAATACACCTCACTCAACAGAGAGAAGCAGCAATATGTTTTGGTCATGCAGAGAGAAAATTAGAAGGGCTAAAGCCCAACCAGTTGAAAATTGGCCAATTCTGTGAAAGAAAGGGCCCAAAGGGTGGTGGTGAATGGAGTTCAATCCAGTTGGAGGCCGGTCACAAGCAGTGTCCCCCAGGGCTCAGTGCTGGGGCCAGTTCTAATATCTTTATCAATGACCTGGATGAGGGGATTGAGTGCACCCTCACTAAATTTGCAGATGACACCAAACTGGGTGGGAGTATTGATCTGCTTGAGGGTAGGAAGGCTCTACAGAGGGATCTGGACAGGCTGGATCGATGGGCCGAAGCCAACTGTACGAGGTTGAACAAGGCCAAGTGCTGGGTCCTGCCTTTGGGTCACAACAACCCCATGCAGCGCTACCGGCTTGGGGCAGAGTGGCTGGAAAGCTGCCTGGCGGAAAAAGACCTGGGGGTACTGGTCGACAGCCGGCTGCATATGAGCCAGCAGTGTGCCCAGGTGGCCAAGAAGGCCAATGGCATCCTGGCTTGTATCAGGCATAGTGTGGCCAGCAGGAGCAGGGAAGGGATCATGCCCCCGTACTCGGCACTGATGAGGCCACACCTCAAATCCTGTGTTCAGTTTTGGGCCCCTCAGTTCAAGAAGGACATTGCGTTGCTGGAGCATGTCCAGAGGAGAGCCACAAAGCTGGTGAGGCGTCTGGAGCACAAGTCTTATGAGGAGCGGCTGAGGGAACTGGGGTTGTTCAGCCTGGAGAAGAGGAGGCTGAGGGGAGACCTTATCGCCCTCCACAACTGCCTGAAAGGAGGCTGTAGTGAGGTGGGTGTTGGTCTCTTTTCCCAAGTAACTGATAGGACAAAAGGAAATGACCTCAAGTTGCGCCAGGGGAGGCTTAGATTGGATAGTAGGAAAAACTTCTTCCCTGAAAGGGTTATCAGGAATTGGAAGGGGAGGCCCAGGGAAGTGGTCGAGTCCTCATCCCTAGAAGTATTTAAGACAGGTAGATGAGGTTCTTAGGGACACAGTTTAGTAGCAGACAGGTATGGTTGGACTCGATCTTAAAGGTCTTTTCCAACCAAATGATTCTACGATTCTATGTTTTGTTGAGGTAAAAATAATTGACAGTTCAATGGAATTTAACAGATTTTAGCAGTGGTTTGACAATGTTCAATAAGTTGGATGGCAAGGTTCACCTTATTAATTATTTCATGGAAGAAACATACAAAGGAAAATTGAGTTACACTTGAGTTACAATGATTCACACAGACACAGGAGACACTAAGAGTAGGGAAGACCCTCCTGTTGAGTCACGAGGCTCAGAGTGGACCCCCTTGCTTTCTAAACTCCTTATGGAGCCTAGCTATGGCTAGGTCCAATCTTAGTCTCAGACTTGGACGATGGTTTATACCTAATGGAATTAACTAGACAATGTTTGTAATAATACTGAGTAGCTACATGGATTAGGAAGTTTTCATTAGCATTAATTCTGCATACTATCAGTCACTTACTGAGGATCTGTTGTGGGTAAAGGATCTCTCTGCCTTGGGTAAGGAAGGATCTCTCAGTCTCAGGTAAGGAATATTGAACCTTGAGAGGTGTCCCTGCTCAAGGGGAGAGTGACCTGGCATGCAGTCCAGCTGCAATCCAAGGAGAGCTGCAACGGGGCCCATCCTGATGGTAATATACATAGGGTGAAGTAATTGGCTGCTAGTCAACAACATAGACAAGACAGATGTCTTCATTTAAGCTCTGGTATCTTGTTCTGTACATTGGTTATCTTGCATTTTTGGGTCTTGAAACCACCTTTCAAAATATTTTTCCAAGGCACCTTCACTCCCTTGTACGTGAGCCAGGAGCTTTCCAGCTCACCAGTTCACCGCAGGGCATGAGGTCTGTTGCTCCTTAGTCAGCCTGAATCAAAGTATTGCTAGAGGTCACGTGTACCCCTAGTGAAAGAATGATTCAAAGTGGTCTTGTTAAGCTGGGTTCATCCCTCAGGCTGAGACCGCAGAATCACCAAGAGTTACCTGTGGGAACACAAAAGGGACAAGAGAGCTTTCAGGTGGTAGGAAAAAATGTACAAACTGTTTAAAAAATGGACAGAGAATTACAGATCAGTCAGAGGCAAGAGGAAATGTAGCAAACAGTCAACTAAACAACATGCAGGTACTTAGAAAATGATGAAGAGCAACCATCATGAATTTAAAATAAAGTTATCAAATCTTGTTTGTATATGTAACAAAAATGTTTTCTATCTTGTCATCAAAACTGACAATCCTTGCAAATAATTCAGGATAACACGAACCAAACTGAACTATTACTAAGAGGACTACTGTCAGACCCTCTTAGTATGGCATTCCAGCCATTTATGAAAGGTATGCTGTCAAGGAGGGGAGACAGACCAAACTCAGTTCAGAACATCCTCTGTTTGGTCTAGTACTATTTGGCATTTTCATTAATTGCCTGCATGAAGGAAGAGAGACAATGAAGATGCAGAAAGAAGCAGAGAACAGATGCAGAGGACTTTGCAGACGGCAATAAGGAGGAAGGGACTAGAATTACATTGGAAGAGTTTGAACTGATCTTCAAGAATTAGGGAAATTATTTCCTACATTTAAGGAATAATCAGAATCTGGGTATGTAGGAGATCACAGAATGAGGTAACAATACCAAGACATTCAGTATCAAGAACAGGCAGACTTCATATGGGGACATACAAATGAGAATTTTAACTGCAACATATGTGAATTATTTCTTCTGCTGGGAACAGATAAGGCCCTCAGTACCATGCCCAGGTTTGGACACCACAATCCAGGAGGGAGGAAGTCTGTAAAAGCAGTAATAAGAATTATCAAATATATAGAAAAATATGGCTTATATAGAAAGAATGTAGAAACAGCTGTTGTTCTTTTCTACAGAGCAAAGATGGCTGAGGCAAGAACTTGCAGAGTCTTCAGCTGTGTAAAGGTAGCAGTAACGGTGAAAGAAATTTTGCACAACCAGTGTGGGATAAGGAGCAATGTGTTTAGACTATAGAAATGTATTTTTGAATCAGAAAAGACTTTTTAAGAGCAAGGAAAAGTAATTGCTGGAATGGCCTTCCTGTAAAGGTTATGGGATCCTCACTGCATATTGGACAAATGTCTACCAAGAATAACTACAGTATGGCAGGAGAGGTAGATCTGGAAAGATATAAAAAAACCCTAGTCCGTTTTACAGGATCTCATAATTGTGACTTCTTTATAATTAGCAGAAAACTACCAATTCAGGCTCCTTAGTAAGTGGTATGTGGTGTGATAAAATTACTTGATTGCAATCACTTGATTTGATCCCCCTGTCTGTTAGTCTAAGCTATGCATTTATACTGAAAAGGTACTTATGTCAGTTCCTTTAAAATTCACTTTACAGTCCCCACATCTAAGGATTTTGGTATTCTCTCACCTTGGAAACTCTCCTATCACTTCTGAAAGATTTGCCAAACTTTTCCCTCCTTTCCCCCGTTTAGGAATTCAGTTTGCAGTGGGATTCCAACCTGGTCAGTCCTTAATGGAGAAGTTCTTTTCACCCTTGGAAACCATTTTTCTTTTTTTTCATTTGCTATCAAAACATCCTTTTAAATAGCAATATCTTTGAATAAGTGAATAGAGGGATTTATGTCCTCACGTCAGATGCTCTTCTGTTGAAGGCTGAAGCAAAGCTTTGGTTTTACCTTAAATTTTCTTATGAGGCAAGAATCTGCGTGTGCTTATTTGTAAGTTCCACACTTGCCATACAGAAGTTGCTGTACATGAGCTAAATGTTAAGTTTGATTTACATTTTTAATTGATAGATCAGTATTTGTGAGGAGAAGCCACTTCTAACAGTGACCTGACTGTTTTTAATGACATAGTTAGAAAAGCCCATTGATCTGATTAGAGCTCAGTCAGCTGTAGCTCAGGCAACACATCTTGCATCCACAGTTAATAGCTATTCTTTTCAACTCCTCTTGATGTAATTGTTTAGCTTTTGTGGTTTCACTGTTTGAGTTAGATGTGCTCAATACACACTCGATATTTGCTAACTGGAGTTCTTGCTGGGGTGAAATTACTGCAATTTTAAATGAACTGCAATACAAGTGAGCTGTATACACAGTTATATTTACATAATGTAAATATCTGATTTGTTAATATTTAATTTCTTAATAAAGTTTTAGAACAGCTCTGTAAAAATTGTTTCGTATATATATAAAACTAAAGTTAAAGTGAGTTGTCTAGGTTCAGTGAAACAGTAGACAAGATTATAGTGGCATAGCAAAATCACTAATAGCTATTACATTTGTAGAATTTTTTTTTCTTTTTAAGAAATCAGTAATATGATGGCAGCTATAGTATAGAGGGAATGAAATAAGATGTTAATTTTTGCCCACCATACAGCATTCAATTACTCAGCTAAAATTGATTATATGTACCTAAAATATATACTGATCACACACTTTGAACTCAAACAGGAATTTTTTGCAACCTTGTTTAGATCGTCTGACTTGCAGCAATTCTGATACAACTCTGCAATAATATGCTTTTTTCTTCTGGCATACTTAATCCAGCTTTAGGTTCTCCGCACGTTTCCAGTTCTTCTGAGAGTCTTTTACAAGATGGCAGGTATATTTATTGAAGTCATCTGACATAATTACATTCTTCTTATTACTCTTTATTACAGAGAAACAAATTCTTTGAGACCTCTTACCTGTATAATCAGATTTATCTCCACAGATGCACTAGTTCAAGACCCAAGATTGACTGAAAATTTTCAGTTTTACATTCCATCATTTGTGATGCAAGCGGAGTATGTTTGACATCTCCCTCTCTGTTCAACCACACAATTAGAAGGTTGGAAAATACAGACAAAAGAAAGCAAGGTAAAGATGGTCATTTGAATAAAAAAGTGGTTTGGAGATCTGAAAGTTTTGCACAGGTGCCCTAAGGGAAAGGTACTTATAGAAGATTGTTAGCGTCTTCATTCTAAACTTAAAATTTTTAAAACTGATTCTTAGTTGAAACAATTTTAAAGCCATCTCAGTGTCATAGATGCTCCTTTCTTAAATGCCTGCACACTCCTGTGGTTTTTTTTTTTTGATGCCCCAAAGCCTTTTGTTAGTGAGTGGCTTGGTGGCTGTTTCAGATGGCAGAACCCAATTCAATGCCAGGGAAGTGTTTGCTTTCCCACAGGCCACCTGAGATGCCTTTGTAGGCCCTCAACCTAGTAGACGAGGTTGGTAATGGAAAACGCGCACTGAAATAACAGTGTACTTCTGTTCAGGTAGGGGTAGGTGACATCAAACCATTTGACATTGCTAAGCAAACCAAGCCTGGGACAGGCTTTTCACTCACTCATCTCACACCCCCATATACAATCACCCGAGATCAGCCCCAACTTTCACCCCCATGCGCCAGCAGAATTAAGCCAAGGGGACCACCTCACTCCTCCCCATCTGCCTCACTGCGGGGCTTTTTAGTGGCAGCTCAGTTCCAATGTGGAACAGCTCCACCTCAGCCACATCCTGCCTCTGTGGGGTGCTGGACCTCAGTGTTCCCTTCCATACGCCCTTGTGCTGGATCGCAGTACACCACGTTCATGTACCATTCCTCTCCTGTCCTAAGGCAAGGTTTTGCCTTTGCAAGCATGGTCACAATCCTGCTTGGCCTGCTCCAAATCTTTGTACGCTTACCAACTGAGCACAATAGTGGGAGATGCTGATTGACCAGCTCCGGAACCACAGGTCCCCAGGGGCCCAATAGTTCCAATACAGGAGGCTAAAGCTCCTTCACGGCAGCCTCTTTCTTCCATATTATATTGTTCCTGTAACAGCATGGCTGCCCAGACACTTGCAACATGGGATGTCCCAAAAGCCTTTGCAAAGAGGCTGTGATGCCCGCTTATCAACTTTCTTGTGACCTTTGAGTTATACACCTTACAGCAAAGTAATAAAACCTTGCTCAGCCTTGAGAAATGAAAGGCATATCCAGTACCTTGCTGATTACAGCTTCTCCACAGATTTGAAATTTAAGTTGTATCTCATAAAGACCTTTCAATATTGGATACCGTTCTGCTTTCCATTTATCATTTATTTCTTCTACTAAGAAAAGAATATTAGTCAAGAGTATGGACGCAAAAAGTAGGGAAGCTCAATTCCAGCTATCCATTCAAACTGTGTATTCATGTTCTAAATACAACCTCACGCTCCTGACTCTCATTCATACTCCAGTAATTTGCATTTTTTGGTTAGAAGCTCAGATATGCTTTCTATAGCTTTTGCTGAGGCAAATATATAGCTTTTTTTTCTATAGCTTTTTGCTGACTAGCAATTGCAATTTAGCTCAATTAGTTAATTAGCTCAATTAGGTTTTTTTAATAACAGCATTACCAAAAATGGGATTATCTATGTTGCCACCACCACAATCTTCACCACAGCCATGGTGCAGAAGGATGCACGCCAGAAGGGTGAGCCCAGGGCTTGCAAAGGCCTTGCAGAAAGGTCCCCTACGCGATGCCCTTGCAAATGCTTGGCTGTCACACAGACGCTTGGAGCCTCAGTGATCCTCCTCCCCTTACAGCTCCAGCTGGGCCTGACCGAGTCAGCAAGCCTTGCTCCCAGGGCTCCAGGTCGTACGTGCCTTGGGATCTGTATGTGTGTTGACCCAACAGCAACAACCAGCATTACCAGGTATGCAAACTCGCTCTGAATCCCCCCTTGAAGCATGCAACTCTTGTTTTTGCCTGCTGTGCCAACCAGCAGATCCGCCACCCTGGGGAGTCCACACACAGAGCACCCATCCTGCCAGCTCTTGTGCAGGGGCGCAGGTGGACGCCGGGCAGCAGCACAGGGGAGAGGAGCAGACCCCTGCCACACTGGGCACCAGCCTCCCAGCTGCAGCAGCAGTTCAGGCGTGATGAGGCAGCCCCACCAACTACCAAACTGCCCCAACCTCCCTTGTTCAACTTTGTGTTTCTTCCATTAAGTGCAGCAAAGGTTTTGAGTTTGCATTACTTCAGTTGTAGCTCAAATGCTTTTTTTTTTAAGGCATTTAAGTAGCACCACAGTTTTACAGATACTCTAGGAAGGAGGAGTTAAAAAAAAAAAAAAATTACCTGGATTACAACTGGGTCAATGCCTTTCAGATCTTACCGCCTACTGCAACGTTTCCCAGACTTAATTCTTTTAGTCCTGTTTTCTTTCAACCTGTTTGCATCAGCAGTATCTGGCTCTCTGGATTGCATGCATGGGGTTATTATACACCTGGATTTCCCCAAGTCTTACCTTTTGGTCCAATTTTGTTTGGGTTTATATGAGAAATTTTGCTTTCTAGGCTACTGTTCACCTTCAAATTCCTACTTTTTAGAGTTAATACTGTGTAGTGCATCACTTGCTTCACACGAGCGCAAGTCCGATGTGCAGTGCATGGCTTTCCGAGAGCAGCTACCACCTGCACAAACACGGGAATTAACACAAGCAGGAGTCACACCTGCCCCTGTAGTGCCAAGCTTGTTATTCATGTGCTACACAGGCCCTTTATGTGCTTCAGACGAGAAACTCTGGAAAATACATGGCAACTCAATGTGTGCACGCACTTGCCTTCTCAAAACAAAACCTTCATCTGGCTTAATTCCAGCATAGGACATACCACCACACAGTTTCAAACCTTTCAGGCTGCTCAGCTTTTTTTCATAAGAATAAACTTGACAAATGGAATAAAGTTGCATTGGCTAAAGAATCCCACTGAGCTAAATCTTCCTCTACAGTGTAATTCAGAGGAGAGGTAGGTTGCTTAATTAAAAAAAGTCTCAGGTAAGACTTGGGCAGAATGCAAATGTGAAAACTGAATCCTAAAATAACAGCTCCGTTACCACCCAGACCTTCAGCAATGATCTTAATGCAGAGACCACTTTGACTTTTTTAGTAAGCTTACATGGATGTGAGCTGCTTTTATTTTTTTTTTTTTTTAAGTTTCACATCTTTGTAAGATGAAAGTGGAAAATACTTAGAGGAAACGCAAGTTGTTTTCATACATGAGTTGCTTTGGGTTTTGACTGATATTCAATGAGCTGAAGTTTTAGGACACAGCTCCACATGGAAAATGCAATTGAATACACAGAAAAACAGATATGCAGCAAATTAGCTATTGCAGTCTTGCAGAAGCTTAAGGTAACAACTCAGTTTAGGATGCCACTGAGTCTTTCTCATTCCCTGAAAAAAACCCAACCCCCCCACACCACAGTTCATCAGAATGCAGTACTTGCTGTGCTGCAGTATTAATTTAACTAAAAGTTCGTGAATCCTTTCCATTTCTGGACATTTCTGCATTGCTCAAAATAATTAGTCACACAAAACTTGAAGTATTTTACGCTTTACCTTGTTCTCCTGCTTTTTTTAGTATTACTTAGCTATAACCTTAATATTTAATGTTTCTGCACTTATTCCTAGTGACTGGCGTTATGAGATCTGTTAGTTTGTCAGCATCTCTAGGGCAGACTCAACTGTCTCAGTACTCTGTAATAGACAAATATCTCATTTAGTATCTGCTGCCTTGGTTGCTTTATACAAATAACATAACTAGTTTCTATTTTTTTTCTTTCAAATGCCTTCCCGAATCCTTCCTAAAATTATGACATAATATTTTTGGGTAATCTGACAATTACCAGACATTCTTACTTCTTCCCTTATTACTATCCACAGCTCCACTTAGTCTGACTGCAGTCTGACAGGTTTCTAAACCTGAATTTCAGAATTCATTAAAACTACTATGCGCATTTATCGCGGGGTACAAGCAGAACATCGCACTATTGCCTAACATGAAGATGAGCTGAAGGCTATACTGTTACATCTGCTACAGTATTTTCTTCTTCGAACCTTTTAGTTTTTCCAGAAATCTGTTCTCTAGAAGGATTAAAGATCCCCAATCATGTCAGTTGGTGTTGGGAGGAACAGCAGTATCACTGCCTATGAACTTCATTAGGATGGTATTTTGTCACACAAAAGAAAATACAATCCTGAGGCAATCTGCTCTGAGAATAAGATGGCTTTTACATGTGGGAAGGGTAACTGAACTAGCTTAATTTTTACTTCCACCACAGCAGAGCTGCTTAAGCATAGACCTGCATGCTTGTACTTGGACGCCTATTTTCCATTTGGACTTTACAGCAGACTCTGTTCAAGGTTAAGTGGTGGTGATTTTCATGTAAAGTTACAGGACAGCCGTGTGGAAAGACCACAAAGTAACGCAAATCAAGAAGGGGTTTCCTAAGAGTCTGTGTTAGAAATTCTAAAGAACTGATAACTGCCTGATCACAGGCAATCTCTTAGCAGTCCCTGTCTTAGATACTTACTTCTTTCTAAACACTGAGAGTCAAGGGAACTGCTTCTTCATCCCAAAATAATTAGCTTAATGAAAACTTAAAATTTTTTTTACAACCCCAGTCTTACTGCTAGGGAGCACCCAAAATACCACCTTTACTTCAGTACATGTACGTTCCTTCCAGAAGATGAACACTACGCACGGCTATTCTGGGGAAGTCACAAAGGTGTATGTGCTGTATTCTACCCCTTCACGCAGGCCAGCTCTCTTCAGTAGCGATTTAAACACCAGTAGCTAATTTTAGGTATTATATAAAAGAAAATCTTGGCAGGCATGTGCCATTCATTGTATTTAGTTATTTTATTTTCACTATCCAAACTCAAAAGAAACGCATGGTTAAGTTTCAGGTATCGATACACAGTTTTCTAAAAAATATCCCTTTCATGTTCTCTGCAATAAACCATGTGTTCAAATGTTTGCAGTCCAACCATGAGTAGCAGGTGTCTTTTTCCCACCCCCACCCCCTCCCCAAAGGGACCTTTTCTACTTTAATATAAAGTATTGTAAACCTCTTATTCAAAAAGCAAAATTCAGAAAAAACTTCTTTGCCAAAAACCTTTTCAAAATTGCTGTCTGGCATGGCACAACCTTAAGCAGTTTCCTTTGGTATAGTAATTCTTCTATTTTTCAGTCAGGTCAGGTCTCTGTGAGTATTCTAGATTTAAGGCAGACAATACAAAGTTTAGAAATATATTAGCACATATTTGTCACGGTATGGCATTTTCAGTAGACATCTTTTTTTTTTGTAAATCACGTGCATTTCACATTTCAGAAAGCTTCTTTGGTGTTGAACATCAGCCTTTTTCCATCAGTCTTTTTGTTCCTCTATGCTTCTACTTTTGCCCTCAGAACACTCGCTATCCGCCAGGTGTCCTGAAAAGCTTCTTTACACAATAGTTACATTCACACTTCATACAGTAACATCTTTTCCCATACATTTCAAGGCAGTCGGTCAACATTTCAACTAAATGCAACAATTAAAACCTTAACATCTGGAAAAAAATCAAAATAATTTTTACATATCTTTTTACAGTTATAGTCATCTGTATGTTCAGTAACAATTATCTCAACTATGGAAGATTTTAATCAATACTAGGACGTGACAAGAATATAGGTTTCTTTTCCTAAAAATTCATTCCTCCTCTGGCTTATTACATGACTGTTGCAAGGTTGTGGAATACATTTAAAAACTAATTTTGAAACTTAACATATTTGTACTGATAGACAACAAATAGTACACTAGACAATACTTGTTTGCAGAGATTCTATAAGATATATTGTGCACTTACAGAAAAATTCCTTCACTTCAATATAAGTGCAAAGCAGTAGTTAATATTTTAATTCTACATCGTAGCAGCAGTCATGTACGCACAAACCAGCACTTTTTCTACAAAAAAAAAAAATCACAGCATTTTGGGTAGCATAATAATTACACTTAAGTATGACAAATGCAATGCCAACTGAAGAAAGTTTCTAAACGAAAGAACCGGGTCTGTTAATACAAAGGCTATATAAAAATATGGCACTATACAATGCCACTGTAGATCTGAGAGTTTTTGAAATGCAGTGTTTCTTGTTTGCTTGATAAAAAGGTTACTACAACTGGCAGTAGCAAATTCAGCGAAATTACTGCATTTATATCCCCAACAGCTTTTTGAGAAAACCATTTGGTCTGCTCCAGGACCTAAACATTAACGCTGCAGGTGATCACACATCCCCCGAGAGTCCTAATAACTACTTGGTCCTATTCACCCAGCTGGAATACTCATCCTGAATGATCAAGCCCTTTGCACAGACGGACTTCTTACAAAAGGCTGCATGTTCCTGACCAATGGCACAAAATTAGACTGCAGTGTAAAGATATGGCTTCCTCTAAAAATTATAAAGTATTGAAGTAAAAAACAAAAATTCCACAAGACACTTAAAAATTATCCTTGAGTTCAACACTATACTTATGCAATCAAATAGACTATGTAATCAGCCATACTGTAGTAGAACAAGAAAGAGACTTTTTATTCACTTGAAAAAATAGCAGACTGGAAGATTTCTTCATTGCATTACACAAACTTCCCTGAGATTTTTACATAAATTATGTTTAGTCTACTATATATTGGCAACCAGTTAGCTACTGAGTGTCATACACTGCAAATTTTACATAAATCCTGCATATGTTATCCAGCTAAAATGCTGTTTCAATGCTTTAAAGCTTTATCTTCTTTTGTTACAAAAAAACCACGTACACACAACTGAGACTACAAATGCAAAGACATTTTTTCCACAAAATCTTAGATCTTCAAAGCAATGTATAGAATTGGAGAAAACAGATGTTAAGTTGAACAAAGCACTTTGAAGTTCTTTGCAGCTTAAAAACTGATTGTGAAATTAGTTTTAAAAATTATCTATGCAAGTGCTTGGTGGCAAGAAAACCAACAGAAATATTATTAAATGCAATGGGCAGAAAGAGGGCTGATGCTGCCCTCCCTATTTAGCAATCTCCCGTATTATAAAATCATAATTTTGTATGAGTGATTGTGGGAGAGAAACATCATAGTGGTACAAAACATTGCTATACTGGCACTATGTTACACTTAGTAAGGATTTTTTCTTTTTTTTTTTTTTTTAAATTTTTTACAGTTGAGGTACTTAAACTTCTGATAAGATGGATGTAGTTAACCACAAATCCTAAGGAGGCCCCACAGTGAAAGAAGTCCCCCATTTCACTGACTCACTGCCACAAATTTTAAAAATGAACACTTCATTTTAAATACAAATCTGTCAGGTCAGTTTGCTAAGTTTTATATCCCCTTAATTGAACTTCTCTCAGCAAAAGTTCAAGAACAACAAGCATTGTACTTTGCAAACAATAATGCTTAAGTAAAAAAAAAAAAAAATTATTTGTACTACTAATAAACAAAACCTGCAACTTTACTGCTTTGAGATATGATATCCCCAAGTTTTATGCCTGGAGGCAAAACCGAAGAGTTGTCTTGTCCATAAACTTTTGTTAGACTTATTTCAAAAGCAGAATTATACAGCATAAGTAATCTGTTCAGGTGGCTCTGATCTCCTTCCAGTTGTCAGTAACTGGGATCATGTCCTTGCCACCCGCTGAGTGTGGAGCAATTGCACTTGTAATTCCTCCTTCCAAATAGTCTTATGTTGGATATTACCACAGAAAGAAATAGGAGGCAACTTGGGCCACTTCATTACAAAATAGACTTGATGTGGTTGTGACTGGCCGTATCAGATACTGGGCCATAAGCATTCTTTTTGGTGTTCTGGAAGGTAGGTATAAGGTGATCATCTCAACAGCAAAGTGAGGAACTGTGAAATGCCGGGCATTTTCTAGATTTTTAATTCTGCTTTAAAAAGTTCCCAATTTATAGATACATTTATGACTGCATGAAAATTACAAAGATGGAAAGAATAAAAGAGCAGCATTTAAAAGCAGTATGTTTAGCTTTTTCATATTCAGAAACAAACTGAAACACTGCTGTGTATAAAATGGCTTCATTTCTACTTGTTATCACTGTATCTTCAATTATATAAAGGGCATCTAATACTTACTCAACAGAGGAAAAGCAGAGTAAGAAAAACTGGATAACATATTTGTTTTTTCATTTTAAATTAAAATTTTCACATGGATGAGTAGGTTTTTTGGCTCTCCAATTAAGAACAATTTGCTCCCTTTCCCTCAAAATACTTACAGTACATCACACAGCCTATTATCTCTTTGCATATATTGCTGGCTGATAATTGATTCTGACAGGCACATTAAAAGTTTCTGGGTTACATAACCACTTCTATTTTGTTATACAGAGAAGCCTTTTCTGCATCAACAATGAAAAAATTATAAAACTGTATTAACAAACACAAGCCCTTGTGCAACACACAAAACAGGGTGCCAAGTCACTATATACTCGGTGTGAAAAGCCTTCTAGGTGTCTTATCGGTGCATCTCCATTTCAGCAAGGGAATACACTGTCTCTTCATCTCTTAATCTCACCACATTTTAAGTCACCTCTTTTTTGCATTGCCAAGTAAGGCAAATAATGGTGTTGTAGACTGACCATATATTAGATTATTTTACTTAGAAAAATAATTTCTCTCCCTATTGAGAATTTCAACATGTTCTCATAGTAACAAATATATCCTGATAAAGAAAACCAGCAGGATTCCTCAGTATACAGATTGAGATAGGATATTTGCCACACAGATTTTACTTCCAGCAAAGGTAAGATGCACATATGTACGTATGTCAATTATACACAGCAGACCAAGTACATTTTGTTCTGCGTTCCAACACATCCTCTGAAGGAGGGACAGTTTTCTCATCCACCCATGTTGTCCCTTATATGATCCACTCGCTGAGCAAGATCTCTAAAGGTGGGGCGCTGGATAACATTATTGTTCCAGCATTCTTTCATGATAGCATAGATCTGGAGAAGAAACAAAGAAAATTGGTAGTAGGTAAACAGATGCTACAAATAGTTTGTAGGTACTTTGAACTGGCCCAAAGAACATCCAACTTCACTTTATGCTTCCAAGCAACAGTGGCACAAGGGTGTGGCTAAAGGCTTGCTATACCCATCAGCTTATCTGCTTGATCCCAATGACAGCAAGAAGTGAGGATAGCAAGCTCTGCAATAGCCCTTACTATAAAAGGAAATTTTTTTTTAAACTTAGTATGGAAATTCGCTCAGCTAGTTTTTGAAACTTTTAAGAGACTTACCTTATTTTGCCAAGTTCTTATCTTCTTGCTTGCTCTTATTTTTTTGGAAAGCTCAAAAAATATTTAAAATGACAAGTGCTTTACAAGTCTGACTAAAGTCAGATTTACAAAGCCAGCAATTCTAAATTAAGCTTCCCCTCCAACATTAACATACACTTCTCCACATTGATATATTAAATTCTATATTATTCTTCATACATAATCAGAAATAAGCCAGAAAAGTTACTGTGCAAACTGAACCCACTTCTAGAAGAAGTAGATTTAAATGATTTTTGGGAGAGATTTCCATTACAATAGGCATTTGGCAACAGTCTTCTCTTTTCCCAAACATGTACCCAATACATAACAACTTGCCAGGCTCCTCACCTGTACTCTTCTCACAAATCTAACCCAGATCATTATTACCAACTTCTCATACTTCCAGCATTTTTTTATATGTTGCTTAAGAACATGCTTAAGAATCTGCACAGCTCCCAGGAAAAAAAGTAGCATCAGTTCCTTATTTTTCAGCAAATGTGAAACTCCTACACTGACCAAGCTGCTTTAGACCCAAGCCTCAAGCAGCTTGTAAGCTACAGACATCTGGAAGATTTTAATATCTGTGATGACCGGCTGTTCAGAATCAAAACTGGAAATGCACAGTTTCTGACAAGAGAGACATTTCCATCTTGCTTTGGTATCTGAAGAAATGTCAGACATTGAGACCTTTGCATTAGTTTGGATACAGTTTCAGTAAAACAGATTATCTATTATATTATACATATGACATTCAGGTTATCTACAAAAAGCCAAACCTTTGCGATCTAACAATTGCTGTAGTCATAATGCAAGAAAGGTTACTTCAGAGACTTCTCTTTTGATTCTCTATACTCTATTTCTTCCCCTGTGACTTCCCTGCCCCATCTGTACCATTCTTTCTCTTCTCTGCTAGACCACTTGACCCTGATCTCTCCTCTGACTCCAGTATTGAATGGATTATTTCTCAACTTATTGCCAAGTGTGCTTGATTTTAAAGGGATACAGTAATTGATCTGAGCTGGAAATTTTACACGTTAAACAGCATAACTATTTTATTTACATTCTTTCCCTACTGATTCACCTACTACCCAGCCCTACCCATTTGACTCAAGCTGAAGTGCACCCTGCTCTGAAGAATAGAGAACTACAACACTTAGAATTAGTATGAAAGTATTTTTTAAAACATCTGGAGTATTAGCAAAAACAAAAGAACACTGAATTAAATTTGTGTGCTCTGAGGTTGGCTTTACATACATATAAACTTCAGTATCTATGAAGAACACAAATAC
Organism: Nycticorax nycticorax; assembly: GCA_023375905.1. Taxonomy (NCBI): domain Eukaryota; kingdom Metazoa; phylum Chordata; class Aves; order Pelecaniformes; family Ardeidae; genus Nycticorax; species Nycticorax nycticorax. Next base: position 140,930 of record JAKFQP010000061.1, on the reverse strand, counting down.
AAATCTGAAGGCCCTGAACATACAAAAATCCGATTCATGTACTTAACTGTGCCTACAGTCTGCAGGTAGCTCTTGGCTGAGAATGCTTGACAGTGAATAATAAACATGATAAACATGGGTATTCTTATGCTTGAGGAGGAGAGAGCAAGAGAATGAAAATAATCAAGATGAGTTCTTTAAATCTTGAAATGATATGTGAAAAACCTTATGTAGGTATTAAGATACTTCTGTTAAATGTTACAGACTTCAGAATAATCCACAGTTCACTGCTTTGAACAAGAATCTATACGGGCCTTCCATGGAACAAGTTCTATATACTAATCTCACTGCCTTAATTTATGTTTTTGAAATAGAAGCCTGAGTGCCCCAGTACAGCAGTCATTAACAGTCCTACTCTGTATATTTAGAAAGACTCCCGAGGGAACGCAATCTAAAGAATCAGAAAAGAAATGTGATTATACTCATCATGCAACTGATAAAGTAACAGCACAGCTTGGTTACTTCAGTAAACCAAGCAAAACGAAACACAAGGTTTGCATTTACCAGGTACTGACCGTGACTGAGCACCTTTCAGACTATAGTAACATATTAATACAATATTTCACCTCATCAGGGCATCCATCTGGTCTCGGCAGTCGTCCATTATTCTTCAAAAGCTCTATCAAATGAAATACAATCATCTGCCCTTGTTTATCATTGCCAATCATGCGCATGAATTCCTGAAACAGAAGGCCAACTGTCATAAGTAATTTTAAAGACAAAAAAAGATGCTGCAATATTCTTACCAAGGGAAAATTCTTTATAAGAATAATAAACAATAATAAGAATAAATAGAATAGTATATAACAGTGATAAAGTTATAAATTACAAGTCCAGAGAATATATCAATAATTACAGATTTTTTTGTGTGTATATAAAAATAGGATGATGCATACACAATTTAAAGCAATGTGAAAAATCTTCTTAAAAAATGTTGATCATCTTCTGATGATTAACTGGTTTTAAAAGGATAAACCTCACAGCTAATTCTAGAGCGCTCTCTGAAACAAGATCTTGACGCTTTGAAAAAACCCAAACAGAAAACAGATTATCATACTGATGTATAAAAAAAGATTAATCAGTAACTACAGGCCAGAAACAGTAGCATAATTAAAGCCAGAAAAAATGGCTTAGATAAATCTTCCTATCCAAAAATCAACAAAACCCAAAAAGTAGATTAAAATCTCACTCAGATTGCCAGAGATCAGAAGTAAATGAGGAAGTACCATTAACTGAAAATAATTTCTAAGCACAACATAAAGGAATTATTTTTCCTCCAATGATACGTCTATTTCTTTAATGATCCTTGACAGCAAAATGTGAAACAACTGCTGGTAGAATGTGCAAATGGCCAAAGTTGGGGAAACAATGCATAATTATAAAGACTATGACAGTTAAACAGACTGCTTTAGCTAAATGGTAAAATTAATTTTTCTTGATACACACCAATAGGATAACCAATCTGATGAAGTGGTGAATGCACATGCAGAGTTGATTTATTCTAAGTATATTCCACCTGAGCCCATGACTTTACCACTTTCCAGTTCATAATCCTAAAGAACTCCAGGTGTCTGCAATGTTTATGTCATTACGCAGGAAGAGCTGCCCCTGCCTTGAGAGTTCCTGCTTGATAGCTTAGTTATTGTATTGAATTAAGAGGTTCATTGAGGTCAACGCAGAGACCTTCCATGTGCATTTTTGCCCACCATCACTGTTCAGCTCTCAAAACGACATTTGCCAGGACTGAGACACTGGCCAAGGGTGAGGAGAGCTCCGGTAAATATACAAGGCTAAAACTCTCCTCTGTTACACCTGCAGAGGACTGCTAGGTATAAGTAAGACTGTGAATCTCATTTCCAACTGGAGAACTGTTATTCTGTGCACAGCAGTATTTTTCTCCATCTACTGCAAATTTATCTTTAAAGGTGCCTGTCAACACTCTGCAAAAAGCCACTGTTTTTCTTTCTTGAACTTCAATAACTTACAAACTTGGGTTCTGGTAATATAACAAAATAACTTCAAGTTACCTTATTTAAATCAACTTAATGTTTACGTATTTGTTTGGCTCAGCTTTAGATTGGAATAGCATTAAAAATACGTATCACATTGCAATGAAACAGTTGCATCTGGAATTACTCTCCATGAAGGATGAGAAAGAACAATCTATAATGTGAGATTTTAAAACCATTTTCAAACAGGAGTTACAGGATGGGTAAGACCTGCACAGACCATCAGGTAATTTTCAGGTCTCCTTTCCTTCTTATGGCTTGATACTAATGCTTTTTAGCATGTTGCTGCTTCAGATTGGATGCTGCCTCATAAACACTAAGGTATCCCCAGAAAAGGATCAGTAAATATCAACCTATTCAGGAACAATCTATATTTTTTTGAAAATTTAAATAAAGAAACAAAAAGCCTCTGAGAACCATTAACTGTGTACTTACAGCTGGTGGGCTTTTGCTCTTGTCGATGTAAGTGAAGAGTTCATACAAGACCACACCAAAACTCCACACATCTGAGGCCACAGAAAATTTGCTTTCTGTCAGAGATTCTGGAGCATACCTGCAACACATGTTCTGTGTAAGATGTGTCTTTCTGGTTTTGAAGATACTTCTTTCAGTAAGATTGGGGTTTTTTTTTTCCTTCCACTGCCTTCACTAGTAACTATTCTTTTAATAATAGTTAATTGGTACTGAAAACACAAAACACCTTAAACACACACAGTTAAGAGATAACTTTATCTAAGTTTGGTGTTTTTTCCAACAAAGTTGTAGTTATTTTTCTTATCTGTAGTGTGAGTAAACAAGATTTTGATGTGAGAAGGCCTTGAAAAACAATTATAGCCAGTAAGCATCCTTCCGTCACTTTCAGTGAGCCTTGAACTGTGTCCCAGGTACTTCTGGACTTAACTTTCACAACTCCTAATAATATCTACTAAGATGCCATTTTGTATTATTTATCCTTTAGATAAGAAATTTTTACAGTGCCTGAGGCAGATTAAAATATAGACTAAAATCACATGTACGGAATGGCATTTTCTTTTGCTTTCAGGACATAAAATGTTTTTTATCACAGTTATCTGCCCATGTATTTTCTAAGGTATTTGTGTCTTTACAGAACAGAACTGAAGCATATATTGTGCATTCTAAATACAGTCTACCGATTTCCATTTCATAATCCTTCAGTCTCCAACAGGCAACACAGGGTGTTCTTTTCCTTTCCAAGTGCAGCTTGTTGGACCATTACTGTATTTTGGAGTTACTTAGACCTTCCCTGGAAGCTTAGTGCCCAAATACAGACATCTACCTGAATATTCAACCCAGCACTTTATCCTCGTGAATTACAGTCTGCGGGATTTAACTCCACTTGGTCAAAGAAGGTCTATCCAACAGATGTCAGCTAGAAGATATGAATGACCAGTGTTTAGGGAACCAGAACTTCAAAAGCATCCTGGGCAATGGGCCCTTTTAGATTTCTTTTATCTTTTAATACCTTTACTATTGCATACTATTTCTCTTAAATATTTTGGTAATTTTTAGGGTTTTTTTTTTTTGGAAAATATGCTGAAAAGTCCTACCTGCTGCTCTGTAAAGTCAAACATCATGCATGTGACTTTCACAATGCTGGGCAACTGACTTGGAGTTCACACTTAAAAATTCCACAACATACAAAACAATTGGCTGAAACTGCAAAAACTGAAAACTTGCCATGATTCCATATATTAAAAGACGACTTACCAAAATATAGGGCTTTCACCAGGTTCTTTTACTTTGTAGTATTCTTTGTCTTGTGGCAAGACTTTTGTCAATCCAAAATCTCCAATTTTAACTCTGTTCTCATTCTCCACTAAGATATTTCTTGTTGCCAAATCCCGGTGAACGTATCTTTTTGTACCCAGATACTCCATGCCCTAGATGTAAAGTTCACAAACACAACAGGAAAAGAGTTACTTTTACCATTAAGTAATTACCATGCACTTTCCCTAAAGGGATGGATTAACCTCAAAGTTAAAACCAAACAGATTGTTACCAAAACTGGTGTGCCTGAAGGTTTGTCTTCTCTGAGGAGTTACTTTTTCCAAGTGCAGGGACTTCCCTTAACTGAAGGGAGACAGACTGATCACCTGTCTGAGCCAAGTGTCTTTTGATTACATACCTGGATAGCTGCTAGAGCTTCTTTCTGTGGCCAAATGCAGTTTGCCAGTCATAGAAGGAAAACAGAATCTGGGCTAAACTACACAATCCAGGGTAGATGAGAAGACTGTCCTATTTACCTATTTAATCTTTTTTCTTCACGCTGTACATCTGCTTTCCTGATTGCTTTATGAAACTTTGTATTATGATTCCTTGAATTTGACAACTATTCTCTGACTGTATTCCCACCTGTGTGTCTTGTTTCTCTTCTGTATGAACCACTATTCACCAACACAGTTCCGCTTACTGTTGTATTTCCATGGGTTGCTGTAACAAAACATTGGTTCTGATGCCATGTCATCTTGCTGCTGCTGAACCCTTCTTACCAATGCACATAATTCTTTTTGCTAACAATGAAACATGGAAGAAGCCTGTGTGCATAGTGGCATTACTAAAAAAATATCTTGCTTACACAGCAATAAATGGTGGACAGAAGCTGACACTGTACAATGTCAAGAGATACCTGTGAAAGGATAACACAGGTGAAAGGAAACACAAAGCAAGCTGTCAGTTTCAGTTTCATAAAAAATCACCTCACTCCTTCAACACAACTGAAAAGCAATCATAGAATCACTTTGGTTGGAAAAGACCTTTAAGATCATCAAGTCCAACCTTAAACCTAACCCTGCCATCCCACCACTAAACCATGTCCCTAAGCACCTCATCTGTCCTTCTTTTAAATACCTCCAGGGATGAGGACTCTACCACCTCCCTGGGCAGCCCATTCCAGAGCCCGACAACCCTTTCGGTGAAGAAGTTTTTCCTAATGTCTAGCCTAAACCTGCCCTGGCGCAGCTTCAAACCATTCCCCCTCGTCCTATCATCTGTTACCAGGGAGAAGAGGCCGACCCCCACCTCACTACAGCCTCCTTTCAGGTAGCTGTAGAGGGCGATAAGGTCTCCCCTCAGCCTCCTCTTCTCCAGACTAAACAACCCCAGTTCCCTCAGCCGTTCCTCGTATGACTTGTGCTCCAGACCCCTCACCAGCTTGGTTGCTCTCCTCTGGACATGCTCCAGCAATGCAACATCCTTCTTGTAGTGAGGGGCCCAAAACTGAACACAGTATTCGAGGTGCGGCCTCACCAGCACCGAGTACAGGGGCACGATGACTTCCCTTGTCCTGCTGGTCACACTATTCCTGATACAGGCCAGGATGCCATTGGCCTTCTTGGCCACCTGGGCACACTGCTGGCTCATATTCAGCCGGCTGTCAACCAGCACCCCCAGGTCCTTTTCCGCCAGGCAGCTTTCCAGCCACTCTTCCCCAAGCCTGTAGCGCTGCATGGGGTTGTTGTGACCAAAGTGCAGGACCCAGCACTTGGCCTTGTTCAACCTCGTACAGTTGGCCTCGGCCCATCGATCCAGCCTGTCCAGGTCTCTCTGCAGAGCCCTCTTCCCCTCAAGCAGATCAATACTCCCACCCAGTTTGGTGTCGTCTGCAAATTTACTGAGGGCACACTCAATCCCCTCATCCAGGTCATTGATAAAGATATTAAACAAGACCAGCCCTAGAACTGAGCCCTGGGGGACATCGCTTGTGACCGGCCGCCAACTGGATTTAACTCCATTCACCGCGACTCTCTGGGCTCGGCCATCCAGCCAGTTTTTAACCCAGTGAAGAGTACACCCATCTAGGACATAATGAATTATGCTAAGAGCATCACTGAACTCAGAAGTTTTGAGCATCAACATTATACTATTAATGCCAAAAGATTTTTCTCTCTCATTTTTTAAAGTGAGAAACCTCAGAAATAGTTTGACTCTGAAGTCTAACCCTCCTCTCCTTACCTCCTAGCACCACTGGGTGGCATTGCTGTTTATGCGCATCCCATTCCAAACCCCTTCAAAACCACCCTCTTCTTCATCACCCACTTATCCACTGTTATCTTGAAAAATACTAGACCTAGCTTTTTCACAGTGAGACATCTGGGTTCCCGATACACACAGTCTTATATAAATGCTGCAACTTTTTATTACTACTACATACTCCACTGAAAACAGTCCTGAAGTTTCTCTGATGGTAGTAGTTTTTCCTCTTAGCCTGGAAAATACCTACTCTAAGAGAGATACTTAATTGAAATCACACAAATTCTAAGTGGAATCCTGTGGTACTACTCTAACAATGGTGCTGAGTTTAATTATGTGATTTCAAATGGTTTTAGCATTAAAGTTGGGTTCTCCAGAAAGGACATCTGAAACACTTTAAGCATTAAGAGATGAACAAAAAAATTCATTCTTAGTCTCTTCTAACAACCAGCATTAACAAAATGCAGGGCCAAAAGAGCAAAAAAGAACATCCCAAAAATCATATGCATGAAGAAGTTAACTTCCTTATTTGCCATTCTATTGTCATGATTCTTTAAAGCTGAATATAGAGCCCTTTTGCTCGCCACCAGACAAGCTGTACTGATGGCACAAGCCGCACCAGATGACAACTGCACCATTTTGTACCACAGAAACTGATCACCACTAGCAAATGCCATCTCTGAAAATGCTGCTTTTCAAAGTATGAGATATGCACAAAAAATATCACCTTTAAGTCAGGAACCCTTTCCCAGTATAGTAGCGAGAAACCAACACACAGCAAGCAAGCAAACACACCCATCTTAACCCTCAGGTGTGGGCACAACTTCATTTCTCATACATTTGAGAGAAAAGCAGCAAGGCAGAGGGAGAAAAAGTCCAAAATACGAGAGTGACAGAAATTCATAGCAGAAAAGAGATGTGAGATGCTGAAAGACCAAACATTGCAAGAGAAACAAAACAGCTAAAGGGCTAAATGTGATCACCTAGAAGAAGGAAAAGCATTCAGATTCCATTTTTGTGATATTAAGTATGCACTATGTTTTTAATTAAGTCGGTTTGAAATAACAGAATGCTGCAGAGTAGAGTGAAATCTTAAAGTGTTCAATATAAACTCTGCTTTGCAGGTCATACAGCAACAACAGTACAAAGCAAGACACATGCACTATGTTTAGTACCAACCATTGAGACTAGCAAATAATTTATTACAGCTTTGTGCACATCTATGGCCTCTAGTTTTTCATACAGAAACCATATATCTTTGCTCTTCCTGTTTTTATAGCTGAATGTCCAGGTTATGAAAAATCAGTTATAGTATGCCACAAACAGTTTGCCTGGGTGAGTATATTAAGTCCTGCAAAATTTTATTTCAGCTCTCACTAGGGAGAAGAGAGGTTTTAATTCTTCTGAACAAAATATAAGCTAAGCAAACTATAAAATAAACAAAAATAAATTGATTATATTCTGCGTCAGTCAGCAGCTAGGTCAGTCTCAGTACCCTGTGTTCAGATACTTAGAAGTTTGTCCAGTTCTTGAGTACATGAATATGCATTGCTACTTTTTTTAGGGTTATGGGGTGCTAGCAGCCCAACAGTATTACAAAAGATACACCAAAACAAGCAATGATGGTTATTTTGACACAAATGACACAAGATCAAAGAGACAAAAATTTGTTGAAAAATATCAAGCATCTGAAGTTTCCTACCTTGCATATCTGAGATGCATACAGCAAAAGCTTCTTGTGGTCCAGCCTCTCCTTGTGTTTCTGCAGATAATCTCGTAAACTTCCATACGGTAAGTATTCCATAATTAATCTTAGATTCCTACGACCTTTTACAACAACAACAAAAAATACACTTAATTTTTCTGTCATTTTCCAACAAGTTTTGAAATATAAATAATTACATATGTCTGTGAATAAAAGTAATATGATAGTCTTAATATAAAAAACCTAATTGTACTATATGCACAACACTGCCGTTTTTTTTGTTCAGAAAATGCCATTTATTTAAACACAATAATAATGTGGATATGCTTGATATACAAAGCATCACTAATCAAGATTATTGCGTTGAAGCCTTAGCTACTATTGCTAAAGCAAAGCAAAAGTGCCGTGTGTATATCTGTGTTTATATAATTCCTCCTCAGTGCTGAGAAGAAACTCAGAATGGCAACTGATATCAACTGGTCAGCAATTTTACCATCTTTACAAATTTAGAAAAATATTGGGTTCAAAATCAGACTTTTTACAGCAAGATTCTGGGCAGAACCCACGTTTTCATTCATCAACTTCAACAGCATCAACAATTCACTCAAACACACTCGTTTCTTAAACTTCTTCCCGTCTAGTGTTTTACTGTATAGGCTGTACAAGAATTGGTAATATCCGCTCTGGGACATTATTACACTGAGCAAATCCCAACAGTTACAAAATGGTCGCATTTTCCCACTTAAGCCTAAATTCTATTCTAGTAAGACTTCTATGCTTTAAGATAAAGAAACTGGGTAACTAGTCAAAATGGTACTTTCTCTAAATCAATCAGATTATGTGACAAGCTGTCTGAAAAAAATGCCCACCTTGCATTGAGAAGTAGTATATGACAGACACTACTTCCTTTGATTTGTACTGTCCATATCCTGGTAAACTTAAGGCAGGTCAGTGACTTTCATACACACACAACTCTCTGAACTTCTCAGTGTGCATACTTAGGTGTACACCTGAAGATGTATTCAATATAGCACATACCTGCACTGTAGCATACTCCTTTGTATTTAACAATGTTATCATGCTGCAGAGATTTAAGTATTTCAATTTCTCTTTCAAAGTCCCGAAGGTGCTCCTCTGTGCTGTGTTGCAGCTTTTTCACAGCCACCACCTCTCCGGTGTTATCCTGCAGTGGGTCATACCGGCACATCTCAACACTGCCAAAATTTCCCTAGATCACAAATGGAAATACGTGAATTAAAAGCAAGTCCACATAATTGTCTCTTTCTTAGTGGTTGTTCATACTGCCTCAGTGCTTACTGTATTAGCATTTAAGTTACCACAATTAATTAAGTGAAATGCCACAAAACTTCCCTGAGAGATAAAGAGTGCAGGATCACAGGTTACTATAACAATAAGAAACATGTTCCATGAAAGGAAGCAAACAGCATGGGAAGAAATAAGGGCAAGGAGAGGGGCTGATGTCCATTCATTTTCTCCCCCTTCTTCACAAATTTCCATGTGCACTTCCGAACTGTCAGTGTCATACTCCTTTTCCTGCACTTCCAAGCCCCCTTCATGTAGTTTCCTCTTGGCTGTTAATTCTCCTGTTTCTTGGTGGTTCTTCCCCCATTTGTTTTAATGTTCTACCTTCTTCCCTTTCTCTGTTTATGGTTTCTTGATCTTTATTTAGGCAGTCATCACCTACTACTCTACTCCTCTCCCTACGCTATGCTACACTACCATTTACAGTCAACAACCAACCATCTGCAAATAGAAGTAGTCCTGCTACTTTGCTTTCAGGCTTGCTTTCACTAGTACTTGGAGTCAAAGGAATATACAGCTATCATGTCAATAAAAAACGTAAAACAGCAAGGAACCATTCTGGAAAAATGGTACTTGGCAAAGATCTGCCAGCTGCATTTGGTCATCTGTCTATGCATGCTTTCACACAGCCAGGCTGCAATGACTTGCAAAGTTACCAACCAAATGCTGATTTCCAAAGCCTAACAAGTTCAAGGCCTACATATATCTCAAAGGCATTACTGAATTTAGGGACTGCATATTCAGACTACTCAGAATATGCATGCACAAAAACCCCAGCCCCAATAGTTCTACACAAGACTGCTACCAATTTTAGTTAAAAAAAAAAAAGATTATATCAGATGCAGTTCTGAATTACTGAAAAAGATTTTAGCTTTTCAGGGTGACTGGATTCATTGTAGAGGTCAGCTATCTTTCTTCTATCTAACAATATTGTGAAACTGAAGTAAGATCTAAAAGGAACTGCTGTGGTCAGGTATGACTGAAATTATTAATTTCTGTACCAGAAGTTTCAATGTAAATAATGTATATGGGGTCATTAGAAAAATAACTGAAAGAGGTAGTTCTTTCCTAGGCAATTGTAGAATTTTGACACATCCTACCTTGCCAAGTTGCTGTAAAAACTTAAGGTGTCTTTCTTCAAACTGTGTTGGGTCCCGATCTTCGAAAGCGCCAGAAAATCCAAGTGCTCCAATTCTCATATTTGGCAACATATCGCTTTCTGTCAAAAGCTCGTAATCTGGGGGGTAGGAGGAAGAAGCGAAAAGAGAAATGGAACAGGAGGCACAGAGAAGCGAATAGGAGAATGAAGAAACTTATTACAATCATGGCATGTTCTACCTTTGCCTGGCATACCCCAAGCTCACTAGAAGATTAACAACCACCTTAATTTTTATACAGTAAATTGAGGTCCAAGACAAAGATGTATTACAAAACAGTCAAATGATTTTTCTTGACTCATATAAGTCTTGCTTTAATTTGCCAATTTTCTTTTTTGCAGGCCTATTGTACTTCAAATTTAGCAGCTATTGTGCAACAACACTACTGCAGAGAGAAGAAACGTAAACTTCACAAAGGCTGGTGATAACATGCGTCTTCCACTTGGAAAAAAGATAGATACCTATTTATTTTATTGAGAGAAAAAAGACACACAAAAAGCTAACATACTTGGTTAAGAGACTAGAATGTTTTGGATAGACATGAATCAAACCACAAAACTGCTTTTAATGATGAAGCTAATGTTTAACATGTTCTGGTTTAGAACAAACTAAAAAGCACTAACACGGTGTCCTTACGAACTTAAGATTTCCAGGGCTGCTTTGGAGAGTGGTTGTAGGTTAACATAGCAAAAAGGAAGGTGCCACATGAAAATGAACCAATAGGAATCACGGCTCTTTTTGCCTAGTGCGTTCTTCTTATATCACAGACTCACCTGGAGTGAACAAACTATTCAAGTCACGTATAATTGCTCTAAACGAAGGCCTGAAATCTGGCTCATAATCCATACAGTTGTTTATAAGGTTTGCTAGTTCTGTCCAGTTGGGGGCAGGAAGCTGGTGCCTATCTTCATAAAACTGTAGTTTCTGGAATTAAATAGATAAAAGCCATTTTAATATACAACCATGAAGAGTTGCAGAAGCCTTAACATTCTCACCAGAGCAGCCAAAAAAACACAGCTCTCGATCTAGACTTGTTATCTCACCAAACATATATCTGACCAATTTATGTCAAAAGCCAAGGCTGACAATGTAGCAAGAGTGGCATAATTTAGAGTAATAGTTCAGAAGTTCCCAGTCAATTCCTGGTGGAAGTTAAGAAATCGCTAATTTCATAAAACTTAATTGGATGGGTCCAGCAGAAAATTCTACCCACCTTTGAGCTGGCTGAGCTCCTCCGGTGGTAAAAAGCTTCATGAGTATTATGAAAGAAAGTACAGGATAGGAGGGTAACTTCTGAAATACCTAGATACCTATAAGCTAGGTCTAGGTAGACCTTGGAGCTTATTATAAGAGATGACTACAACACCTGAGAAATCAGGTCAGTCTTTGTGAGAAGGTAATGGTCCATGTATAAAAAATAATACTACAAATCTTCTTGCAGTATAGTAAAGGAAATAATCTTCTTGCTTCCAACTAAGGAAGCAAACATATAAGAAATAATATTTTTATGAAATGCGTTGCCCCTAGTTCAGACAAAGTTAACATTTCTGGTTTAGCTAAAAAACTGCAACACACAAAGTCTTACAGTATTTAAGATGTTCAATTACTAGAATAATGCCAATTAAAAATCGATGTACTTTAGGAATACTTTTTGTATAAAGTGATACACTGTTGCAACAAAGCAACAGAAACATGAACAAGATAATACTGGCACCACTGTACTTAACACAATAAACAATCAAAACAAACCTAAAAACAAACCTCATATCATCACTTCTGATCATTATCTACCAGTAAAGTTTCCTTTTCCTACAGTGGTCATGGGCCACACCAATTTACATGCTGATACTGTTGAGAACAGCAGATGTTTTACAGTAGAAGTGTCAAAGAACTGTTATGACCGCAGGCAGATCCAGTAATACTTACTCTTGAAGAATCCAGTGCACTCAGAGGTTTGTCTCCTCCACTGCAGATTTCCCACAAAGTAGTACCAAAACTCCATTTGTCTGTGGCCAGGCTTAATTGTTTGGGATTCTCAATACATTCAGGTGGAACCCATGGTATTCTCTCAAGAAGAACTGTGCAATCACACAAGGAAACATCACGTTAAGATGAGTAATAAGGTAAGCAAATTCTGCAACATATTTGATTCAGTAAAAACTACTTTAGTATACATAGGTATAGCATTCTGTACTGTGTTTTTAATACCTTTCCAAGTTTTTGTTCCTGCCTAAAAAAAGCTACAGAATATGTAGAAAAATAATGATGAATCAGAGTGAAGGATCATTAGTTTTACTGTAAAATAGGCATAATGTTATAAAACTGCCTTAACATCATTTCAACATTATATTTTTTGCTCTGACTTCTGTATTTCCCACAACATTTAGTAGCTACCACAAAGGAACCAGCTGGCAAAGAACAAGAAGTACTTTGCTAGTGGTTGACACATTATGGCACAGCAAAATGCACCATAGCAGGGAATTTTGTACTATCTGATTTTTAAACTTTTGCTACTGATTGTAGTAGCAAGTTAAAAGATCATATTGTATTGATGTAGATTGAGAGCTCCTTAAAATGAGATATTTTAAGATTAATGTAGGCTTCTCATTTAAAAAGGGAGAGTTCAAACAGTTTATTGGAAAATAATGACACTGCATTGCTTATAGTCTCTTAGACGTGTTATTTCTTTTGGTATGTATAAAACTAGCAGGCATAAAGTGTGTTAATTTTTCCAAAATTATTAAAAAGACTAGATAAAGAATAGTAAGGTTACTTCAGTTTTGTTAGCATAACAATCTTGCACACACTTGTCATTTCTTTTTGTTTAATTAATTTTGCAGTTTATAAAACATTACAACAGCCTCAATGGCAGATGGTAATGCAGTATTTTTAGTATCATCAAGTGGCTTCAGGTTTTCACCAAGAAATACACTGAAGATGATTTTCAACTGCCAGGCAGCATTTTCGAAAGTGCATTTACTTTCAGCTCTGAAAGCTTCTCCAAGCTATAAAATACAACAATTTAATCTTGATCAATAAAGGATACTAAGTCCAGCAGCTACCTGCAGATGCGACAGACTTACTCATGGTACATTGCAGCATACTAATAGTACTACCAGTGGAAAAAAAGTTGAAAATGAGAACAGCAGGAAAAAAACCTCACACAGTGGAGAATGGCGGTTTTATTTCCTGTAGCTATTTGCTGATAAAGAAGATACACTCAAAACTGCTGACTAGGACAGCAGAGATTATTTTAGTGACAGATGGATGAAGAAACTTACTATAACAGAAGTACCTTAGATGGCGGTCAGAAAAACCAAAAAAAACCCCACCCACCTTATTTTTCAAGTCAGAAACATTAAAGCAGAAAGCTGATACAAGAACTCACTGTCTCTTGGCAAAACTGTAATACTGATGCCAGGATCACTTAGTTTTATAAATGGAAGGTTTCCAGACTTCCTGTCTTCCTCTCTGATAAGCAAGATGTTTTTTGCACAGACATTCCCATGAACAAGGCCTTTATCCTCCTATGAACAGAAATGCTTCTTTTACATACTGGCAAAAATCTTACAGTTGAAGAAGTATTTAAAAAACAGTACTTTACAGCATGAGGAAAACATCAAAGGGAATAATGATCACAGATTAAGCTGATCAAATCACAGACATTTCATCAGTTGCTCTCAGAGTTGCAATTTCTAGCCAATTTTCATTCATTTTAATTATCTACCTAAAGTTTTGAGTTTAAAACTATTTGACATATGTTAACTCAGAATGATACTGATCAGTGTGGTATGTTTAAAATTAATATGAGAACATTTAAATCCTGTTGAAGGGAAGATTAATCTAGTCGCATATCCTGTCTCCAATAATGGCCTTAATGTTGAATTAAACAGACTGTGAAGTTGGGACCTAATACACAATGAGAACGTACTAGCAGTTTGAACAGTATAATGTTTTCCCCTTCCAGTAGTTAACTACTAACACTACCAAGAAATAGCTTATGTTCAGCATCATGAGCTGAGGTGGGAAAACCAGGAAAGGAATTATTGGGGGGTGGGGGGGGAGGGAGGTGGAATTTTATACTGGAAATGTGGTTTTATTTCATGCTAAAACATTAGGCATTAAAAGAGAATGGGAAAATCAATTATACTTTGTGCAAGATACAGAGGTCTGTCCTTTGCTATCCACTAACTATCTGGTAATCTGGTATATGCCCAGCCTATTTTCAAACACCCTCCAGAGTTTCCAGAAGTAGGGTAATAGCTCAGCCATTTCAGTATTAGCCTGAAACACTTGAATTCAGCCTTTAACAAAACCCAAGAATAAACTACTTACCAGAAAATGCATGGCTAATGCCAACTGTTTGGCTACTTCCAGCTTCCACAAGATATTGATAACATTTTTGTTCTTTTTCAAATATGTGTCCAAGGATCCAAATTTTACATATTCTTGTACAAGGATGTCTGATTTAAAATAGTAAAAAAGAGTAATAATTAAAACCAACTACAAGCAATGGACAGGAGTCATTACTCTGGTACTACCCATGACACCTCAGTATTGCCACAAATAATCTATGTTCTTTATACTTCTTTGGGGTGTAGAAGTTCGCCTAATTTCTTCTTAAATGCAAAATTACTAGATTTAATAGGATTTTTACAGAATAGGTTTCCACCTTAGCAAACCCAGTGAGCAACCTTCTACCCTCCCTTGAAAGGCACAATAAATAACTTCTGGTAAGGCATAGTAGTGTACAGCAATATCAATGTAGTGAGTATTATTTGCAGTAAAAAAAAAAATTATCTGAGATATGCCTCCATGCAGTCATCCAGCAAATAACCCAATAAACAAGATCTATTTCACAGTATTGCAGTCTTCATCAGTTTCAGTACAACAATTTCAAACTGCATGACTAAACTCTTGCCCTCAGCTGCAAGATGCTCACATTGCAGTGCTTCTCATAGACTCTAAAGACAGTGGAAGCTACTGGTATTATATTTGGTTACAACAAATAAACTGATTTTTATAACAAATTCATTTTATAGACAGCAAACTTTACAGTTACGTTAAGGAATTTTCATCAAATCTGTACATCAAGTATGTAACCCACAGAAAAAAAACCCAGCCTCTCCTCATGTTTCTTAGTAACTGCCTCTTACTAAACTGTAATGAGTCTCTTGCCTTCAGAAATCAAACTGTCTATAGAGTGCAACTGTGATCTAAAGGAGAAACAAGTAACCATATACATCTTTAGACAATGGTTTTTTTTAAATTATACACTTGATCTACCCAAAATTTTTTATACAGTCCCCATGCATGGTACAATGAATAAACTAGAAAAACCACTCATGGGCATTTTCGCAAAGAAACTGATGTAACAAGTTCTTGGGCAAACATGGTACTGTGCCTTTTCCAGCCTCCTAAAAGAAGCAACTCCTAACACAGAATCCACCCTCCCTTTTGAAAATTCCTTCTCTCTTAATGCAGGCAACCATCTAACATAATATGCTTATGCAGTCATTATAAAATGCTTCCTTTTGTTACAAATTTCTGATCACAGGAAAAAAAAAATGGTCTTAGGGCAAACTGACATTTCTGCCCAAAGACTGAATGAAAGAGGAAAAACTGCCAAAGGAAGACATAGCAGCCTATATTCAAAGATCACACATGTAAGCATATGACAACCATACAAAATTAAGATTTCATTAGAAGATGTTCTAAATGTCTTTCAGGTGTTCTTAAAAAGCCTTATTAGTAAATAGTCACAATGCTGTAAGCTAAATTGAAACCACATTCTACTTCTGTAGACAATGCAAAGATTTTACTTTTTTTAACATTTTGTAGTGCTTTTGCTGAAATAATGAAACATCATGTTTTCAGAACAGGATCTCTAAACCAAACTTCACAAAGCTGTATTTGTGATCACAAAGTCAGCACACAGATGGGAAAGGGTGGCAGTTTCTGTGCCTCTGATCACAGTAAATGAAGACTTTCTTGTGTAGCCAAGCACTTCCCTTTCTAGCTACCCACAATTGATACACTGTAGGCGTGCGATTTTTCTGGCCTTTCAAAAGGTCATTTCAGAAGCTCATCAAAACTTTTCAGAAGTGAGATTTTGATATAGAACAGACATGACAGTCATTTACAGAGGTTACTAGTCACAACTGTATTTACACAATTTATTCCATTTTCTTTGTTATCACTGTATTAACGAGTTCTCAGACACTACGACTAATACTACTGCAATGTGAACACGTATTGGGTGTCCAGCTGGTGTGAGAAGTTGTTTTGTTTTGTTTCTTTCCCCTGCTTTATCCAGAAACAATGGCACTCTAATGACAGCTGCATGAAAGTAAAAAAAGGTAATTAATTTCTACTTACTCTCCTCTCCACATACGCAGACTCCGTAATTTAACACCAAATGTTTGTAAGAAAGCTGGCTCATCATACTTGCTGCCTCAAAGAAGGACTTTGAGGAAGGGGGGAAAGAGACAGATTGAGAGAGAATAAATACCAGTGAAAACAAAACCCCAAAACATCACATGATTTCTAATAATTTATTAAAACCATCTGCATTTTTAATAACATTTCAACTTCCATCTCATTGCAAAGACCCTGTGTAACATATTTTATATTGTTTATGGTTGCTTTAGGTTGTTGGGTTTGGGGGTTTTTTTAATAACTGATAATCCACATTCCAGAGAGAGTAGCAATCTCTTTTTCTGCAGGCAGGTGTATCTCCACATTTTAAAAAGAATCTTTTCTTCCATGTCAGTTAGCTAAAGTAAAGTAAACAGGAGACAAATTCATGGTGCACTATTCAGCTTTCAATTCATTCTTTCATAATGCACTATTCAGTTTCCAATTTATTTCTTCATAGCACATTATTAAGTTAAAATACAAGTAGTATTATATCACTCATCCACTACTGCAAGACCTTACCTAGCCTTGTCAGGGAGGTTTCAGATGCTTTTATTTCTTTAGTAATTTTTTTTATTCTCTTCAGTGACATCTCCAACTACACTTGCTTGTGTACTGATTGTTCACCCAACAAAACAAGGTCAAAATTAGCACATTTTCCTTTAGGTGACTCTATTTGTGCTTCTGTAATCTGAGTCCTTTTAACAATTGATTTTCACTTAACTTTAGAATGGAAGTATATCACCCACCTTATTAAAATTAAAATATGGGTTGTTTCTTTACTGTTTTCAATTTTCCAAAATGTATGACTACATTGCTTGTGAATATTAGCTATCTGAAATGCCTTTTCCTTTTTGCTTGCATTTTTACATAGATTTGTCTTAAGTGATTGAAAAGTTCAGTAAACAATGGATTGGTTCTCTTACATCATCAAAATAAGCAATAATCATCCATATAAAGTTACACTAATATATTAAACACTATCGCATCTTGTTGAAGTCTTTAAAACTAAATTCTCACATACACAATCTTGGGCTCAATTACATTACCAGTGTATTAGTTTTTGCAGAAAGGCATTTCAGATTTGCTCACAGCTTCACTCAAACAGTGAAAAGTCTAAGCGAATACAGATGATTCTACATGTGGCAAGTGTTTCTCCTACATACATACTTCTGATTTTTTATGACTTGATGTGAGATGTTGATTTTACTGGAGAATAAGTATGACTCCAAAACACTGAAGATAGTCTACCAAAATAAATTAATTTTCCATAAGTGTTGGTCCCTCATCTGTACATAATGAATTTACCGGTAAAGGTAATTCTGTGGCCATATCACCTCTCTTGTGGTACTTGGATCACACAAAGAAACTGTTCTTTGCCTCTCAGTGGGTACCTCTGAATTCTCTGATGGATGGTGGGGAGAGGGGAAATAAAGTACATAGGTGTACTTCCCAAAGCCATTCTCAAATCCATCCTCCCAGTGTCACGAGGCCAAGAATGAGCTTGGTTCAACATACAACCCTCTACCATATAATAAATACTCGCTTACTGTAAGAAATTTAATGTTCAACAGAGCATGGACAAACATTATATAGCAGTCAACAATCACACCAACCTCAGAGTAGTTCCTGTGCACTTTATCCAGCACCTTTAAAAGAACTTCAGTTTGATGGAGCTGGCCATAGTCTCCCACTTCTGTCCTTACACCTTTGAAAATCTTGGTAAACGTGCCCTGTCCAAGACTCTCCTCCTAAAAGGCAGGAATGGCACAGAGGGGAAAAAGTCAGAAATCTCTGCCTGTTTTGCAAAAGATCTCTTAGACAACCACCCTAAGTATGCATGTGCAAATCTTTACAACTAGCACACTCTCTAGAGTCAGACTGAGGGGTCAAGGAAGCAACTATATCAGAAACAGCTTAAATATTTGCTTATTTTTTATTGACTCCCCAAGAATCTCAGAAATTAACTTGCTGGAAGAACCAGACAGGAAGGAATTACTGTTATTAAGATGTATTTAGACATCTCTAGAAATAAAAAAAAACAACTGGTATTGCTGTCAAAAGGACACATATTTAAAAAAAAAAACCTACACAATTATTTGTATTAATGGAAAATTAAGAAAAAATCTTTTCTCTCAAAAGTCTAAGGAAATAATACAGCAAAATCTCCTAGCTCAGATAAGGCTCTTTTAAACGTATAATGAGTTTTTTAATACTTATTTAAACTAACCATCTGCAGTGGAAGAAGCAACTAATGGACTTACGAATATCAAGTCCTCATTCCGGATTTTGTGAAAGACCATCTGGTTGACATTATTGTGTCTCTGTAGCGTAGGTGATGAAGGTACATCAGAAACACTATTGCTTCTGAAGACTAGGAGATTTGATTTATCTGGGAGAAGAAAAACAAAGTAAATTTGTAAACTATGAAACTAAGCCAATATAACTAAGCCAATATTACTCAGAAGGATTATTAATGAGAAGCTGTTAATCCAACAAAAAGAAGATACCACATTGATATCAGTTTATTCAAAAAGCCGCACAGTATTTCATTAAACAAACTCAAAGTCCAATTTTTTCTAATCAGCAAAAACATCTAGGTTCACTCAGGTATTTTATGTTTCTTAAGTACTCCTACTTTTGAAAACATTCTGGAACATTCCTGCCTCCTTTCACATTTTAACTTCTGCTATATTTGTAGTAACAATCACGAACAGAAAAAGGGGATGTAAGTCACCTTCTTCTTTTACATTACGAAGTAATTCTGTTAAAAATGTGCATATCCTCCTAATTCCTCTTTAAAGCTTTCACATATTTTTGCCCTGGCAGCACTTTAGTGATCCTCACTGCCTTACGTTTACCAGAGTAATTATTCTTGAAATGATCTTGAAAAAAGGCTCTCCACAAAGTAGAGCAGGTCTGTTAATAAAACTAAAGCCAATAGGTACATATTTGTGGGCATATGGGTATATGCATATGCAATTATATTCATTCAATAATTTATAATTCTGATGCATATACATTTTTGTTTGAATTAGATGGAAATAAGGTTACAAAATTATTCTCTGTAATGTGCATATGTATTTACTTGTCAAATATTTTCTAAGCTTTTGAATCCATTGGCTAATTTCAATCAAATTTGAGAGAGGTAAAAGTGTTATCGAATCGTCTGTTCTCTCAAGTTTTTGTTTAAATAGGGGCTTGAATAGAGACAAATACTAACTAATATTAACTGTAAGTAGTACTACTTATAATAAGCAAAAAGAGCAGACTTCATCAGAATTCATAAAGGAGAAAGAGATGAAAATCAAAGCTAGGCAAAAACCTTTAATGTAAATTCAAGAAGAATCCATTCCTCATGCAGAAGCTCTATTCCATGTATATTTTTCAGTGTTGAAGTTGAAATAGCACTGCAGGCTTGACATAACTCAGCTAAGATGTCAACAAACAACGCAAGGAATTCACTGGCATTGTTGGTTCCATTGCTTATGGAACTATCCTCAGTGAGAAATTATAAATTTAGTACCTCTTTCCTTCTCAAGACATGCTGCTGCTTACAATCCACTGCAATTAAGAAACCGGTTTTCCTTCTAATCATGAAACTGGCTACTATGATTCTTTCTGGAAGACCATCTTATAACCAAGTAAAATTTGACAATTTGACTCAAAGCTATGACTAAGAAGATGAACAAACAGGTCCGTGAAATTTAACACACCCCCCCAAACATATATATCTACCCTCTTGAGAGTCATTTAATGTTAACTTATTTTTAAATCTTTAACATAAAGTTGGAAATCCTTCTGCTCAGAAATAATCTCTCTCTTACCTTTTGGTTTTGGAGGACAGCATTTGATGAACTGGAAAATTATGCTGTCTGAACGGACAGTTTCTGTCTGGTAACAGGTCAACAGATCCTTAAGATTACCAAAACTTCTCTTGGTTCCACTAAGATTATATTCTCCGTTCTCATTCTTTGTAATTAAGCAGTGTTTATAATCGGTGGTATTCTCACGCTGCAGAGATTTTTTCCATTAAAAATAAAATTTATCAATATTTAGTTTAAAAGCTTATTTAAAAGTGTAGCACTCTACTAATTAAAGAAAGAATGCTTCAGCAAAATATTATCATAATTTATTTTGTTCTCACTATGTAATGTTGATTCTGAGAAAACATGATTCTACTCCCATCACTGGAATTAGCATGTTGATGCTAAGAAAAACAAATGTTACAACATCTGCAAAGATGGAGCTGAGAAAACAGATAACGGATCCTAGGAAAAAACCCCTTCAGAGCTAGTAATAAAGCTTCTTTCACCCTCATATGGGGTAATATCAAAACAAAACTTGTTGGAAGCAATAGCCCAAATGCTCATGCTCCCATGTTCTTTCGGCAAGCACTTGGAGATCTCAGCTGTATTTGTATTTTTCTGTCATCTACAGTACAGTTCTAAGCAATTAGTTCCTAGAACAGATTTTCAATATGCACTGAATTATTTTTACAATGAGTCTTGAAAAGATCCCATTAAACATTTTTAAACAAGAGGAGCTCTTAATAGTGCTTTCATGGTCCTTCACGTCAACACTGCAGAAAATGTTCCAACAAATTCTGAATCTCAAAAGCCTTTTAACAGCTTGCCCAGAAAGAATCAGAACAAGAAGAAAAAAAAATACGGCTAAGGTCAGTTAATGGCAGGCTTAATTCACAAGCTTGACTCAGACTTTGACCCTCTAAGCTTGCTCAGGGACTGATCTCTTGGTCTAAAAAATTCCCTATAAAACACACTTCACTGACTGGACATAAAATTTTTGTGAAACTGATCTTAAAATGGATGTTTACTTCTCCATCCACACATTATTTTGTCATTCTCGGAGATGTACGTATCTCTGACAGTATTCAGTGATCTTGCTGCAAACCAGCAGGAAAACCCATGTATTACCTTCCCTAGTTAAAAACCCAAAGGTAGCTCTGTTAATTTATTAAAGAGAAGCCCATCCTTGGAACAAGAGGATGTGATTATGTAACAGCAATATTGAAGTGCTGTATTATCACTAACTGCAATCTCACAAAGGAGAGGTACATCTGGTTCTTGAGCTGCATGAGAACTGCAGGCATTTCAGCGACAGCTCCCACTCTAGCTAACACCAGATATCCAGCAGGAGATCTGTGTTGACATAACAGATGCCAATTAATCTGGTTGGCCCAGCACTGGGGATCGGGACAGGACCAAAACCCAGAAGAACCTATGAAGGAGAGAAACTCTCAGATCACCAAGGGCTGTAAACTCAGTTGTCCTGGTTTCAGCTGGGACAGAGTTGATTTTCTTCCTAGTAGCTGGTATAGTGCTATGTTTTGGATTTAGTACTAGAAGAATGTTGATAACACGCTGATGTTTTGGCTGTTGCTGGGTCATGCTTAGACTGGCCAAGGACTTCTTAGCTCTCAGCTCTGCCAGGTGCACAAGAAGCTGGGAGGGGACACAGCCAGGACAGCTGACCCAAACTGACCAAAGGGCTATTCCAGACCATGTGATATCATGCTCAGTATATAAGCTGGGGGAAGAAGAAGGAAGAGGGGGACATTTGGAGTGATGGCGTTTGTCTTCCCAAGTCACCATTACATGTGATGGAGCCCTGCTTTCCCGGAGATGGCTGAACACCTGCCTGCCCATGGGAAGTGGTGAATGAATTCCTTGCTTTGCTTTGCTTGCGCGCGTGGCTTTTGCTTTCCCTGTTAAACTGTCTTTATCTCAACCCACAAGTTTTCTCACTTTTACTCCTCTGATTCTCTCCCCCTTACCATTGTGGGGGGAGTGAGCGAGCGGCTGCGTGGTGCTGAGTTGCCAGCCAGGGTTAAACCACGACATCAGTCTAACTAAGCCCATGGGGGCCGCTGGGGGCAGAGGGCAGAAATCCCAGGAAAAAATCCAACTAAAAAAAAAAAACCAAAACCTCAAACCACTGCACCACCCAAACAAACATTTACTACAGACCCAAGAGCCATGTCACCATCCCCAGAACTCTCACGCTCTTCCCTCCACCTGTCTTGTTCTCCTGGGCACACAGTATGTGTCATTAGCAATTCTTTACCACATAAATATTTTGATGTTTCTCACTAAACCCTGGAAATTGGCCAATCTGACAGAAGTAGCTATAGAATATATGCATCAGACAAACATTCTGAATAGAAATTTTGGACTCATTTACTGAACACCCCAGGCTCACTGTCATAACATAATAAAGATTACACAGGTACTATCTAAGGCAGAATACAAACCTCTATAGCAAAGGTGAGGAAGTATTTTTTAAACTCTTTAGGACTGCAACGAAGAACGTAGAAACCAGTCTGATTACCCGCTTTCTTCAGTTTGCTGATGGCAAAGTCCATGCTATAGTAAAAAGAAAATGTTTAATATGGATCATTTCAAAATCCAGGAATATCAGAGATTGGCCAATGAGCACTATTATCAGGTATCTAATAAAATGACAATTCAAACTCTCAATTTTTCACAGCTTCTTTTAAGTTAATCTTTTTGTCCCTTTATTTTTCCAATATTCAGGGTGGCTGCTTATGTAGAGAGCAGTATATTAAAAATTCTTCATACTGAAAACAGCACAATTACTTACTTGATGAGAAATCTTACAGCCTAAAGTAGTATATTCTCCTATGCTTATGAGATTACTTTCAGCATCCGTTACGGAAGAAGCTGTAATAAAACTGCCTAATAAATAAGCTAAAGTTAGCAAAGTATTTGTGTGGGTGAAAAAGGTGCATTGAACTTGGGAAAGGGCTAACAAGAAATAAGAGTTGAAATAAAGTATCATTTGTTACTACAAGAACCAATTTCCACTTAAACAAGCCTTGCTAACTGATTATTTCTATCCGTCTCAGGGAATGAGGAAAAGAATGGCTTGGGAAGGTGTAGATTGCTCATCCTTCTAAACAGTCCTAAATAAAGGTCAGCATTAGTCATCAGTGCAAGAAATGTGATTAGAACTGTACAGGTCTCCATCCCTCTCCTGCTTCATCTCTTCTGAAGGTTATAGAACTTATCTTCTTTTTGTCTTTGAGAAATTTACAGAACTATTCTGCATTAGCTGAGTAGACAGTGCTGGTTTCATGCAACATTTCTTGCATAGATCAGCTGTCAAGCATTCTGTTGCTAAAGCAAATACACATTTTATTCTGCCTAACAAAACATTTCTAAGCTCCCATGTGTGCTTCTGCAAACAATAAACAATACTATATGAACTATTAAAAAAAGTTTAAAAAATCAATTAAGGTACTAAATTCTTCCTTTAAAAAAAACAAACAACACAGAGAGCAAACAAGGAGACAACATTCCTTAAATATTGGAGAGAGCATTATCTGAATTTTTCTTTTTCCCCTAGGCACTCAGATAATGTAACTGAGAGAGGCTCCAGTGAAAACATGAGCTCCTCTGTCTATGACACTGGTTGTTGCTGGTACATTGCTGCCATGGTAGTAATCATAATTCTGTAAAATCAGCATCATGACTTTGCTGCCTGTCTCACTTGAAGAAAAGAAGAATTCTAAAGGAAGAAAATTAAAACCAAAGTCTTTCCATTTATTTTTTTATAATATGGCAAGAAGGCATTGTATTTTGCAAAGTGAAAAATAAGAGGAGAAATGTAAAGAGTTTTATGTTACATAAATGTAATAAATACACATTTCAAGATGTCCACCATGGTTCACAGTCAACTAAAGTTCATCATTCAAAACTAGTATCACCTTGTTATATTGCTAAAAAATTACTTACAAAATTGGTCCGTGGCAGTTGCTTTGGATATTTTCAAGGACCGATGGTGGTGCTACTTCTTTACAGAGATAATGGTGAGCATCTGCAGTTAATCTGTAATATCCATCAATTAATGATACAAAGGAGAGTGCTTCTCTTAATGACTGAAATTCAGCCTCCTGTTAAATTGCCAGGGAACAGGGGAGAGGGAGGAGGGGAGAGAGAGAAAGAGAATTTCAATTTTTCACAGGCAACATAAAATTCCTGGATATGGTAATTGTACAAGAGATATAAATATATGCATACATTAAAGATATCCATACTGGGTTTAACTACTGTTTGTATAGTTCTACCTTTCTGCTGCCACCCAAAACTTGTTAGCAATCTTCAATGTTCAAAATTAAACCCAAACCAAACCCCTCTGCTATAAAAAGTCCCTTACTCTATGAAACAGCACAGGAATGGTGACAAGAGGGAACATTTGGAAGGGAAAAACTAGCTATATACAATGCAGCATGGCAGACGCCTACTGCACTGGCATCGCCATGCTACTTTTTTTTCCTAAAGGAAAGCCTTTGCTTTTCAAAAGATTTATGGGGCTGCCTTCAAGTAGTGAAGAAAAATCTCTAGAAAAGTACCTGCCCAAAAACTTAACTGGTAGTCAACAAAAACTGGCATACTGAGCTAGATCATACATAGAAGCTGACCTTTAACTAGTATGAAGAGAGGCACAATGGGTGGAAGCAGGGAGAAGAATAACGTGGTTGAAGGAAAGCAGCGTGTGGAAAAGGTCTATGCAGAGTAGTTTGAACAGGTAAGAGCAGGGCAAAATTAAATCCATCTGTAACAATGTATTTATTACTGTGAATTAAGGAAAATAGAATCTATTTTTATGTAATTATCTATATTTTCTTAATATTTTGACAGCTGTGTGAGAGCATTAAAGGCTGTCTTTTCTTCAACAGAGAAGCATTACCCTACCATCTACAGAGTCACACTAGATTTCATTCAGTAGTGTAGCTCAACCCAACAAGATTCAGTATGTGCTGCACAGGTTTGCCCGTGACACTGGGGACACACTTGGTGACTGAACACAGTTCCTTGGCAAGTTCTTTGCTAGAGAGCTTTAAAAAAGCCGGTGCTTTTGATCATGTGCCAAGAATTTGTTTAAAGTCTTCAAACTCTTTACTAAAAGAGGACCTGGAAACAACTACCTTTCCAGTTGTTTCAACATGATTGGAAAACCTACACAGACAAGACACCTAGAAATCTAACCACATGCCAAGGCCAAGCCCATCAGCCACAGTGGTGGCACCTCTGGGATAATGTATTTAAGAAGAGGAAAAACACTGCTGCACAACAGCAGTTGGAGGAGAACAATGAGAACAGATGAAAGAAACAGCTCTGCAGACACCAAGGTCAGTGAAGAAGGTGGTGGAGGAGGTGTTGCAGGCACCAGAGTAGAGATTCCCCGGCAGCCCTCTGCGAAGTTGAGCCTGGGAAGAAGGAAGGGGTAGGGGGAAGGTGCTTTTAAGATTTTAATTCTCATTACCCTACTCTGATTTGATTAAATTAGTTTCCGCAAGTGGAGTCTGTTTTGCCCATGATGGTAATTGGTGAGTGATCTCTCCCTGTCCGTATCTCAACCCATGAGTCTTTTGTCCTATTTTTCTCCCCCTGTCCAGCTGAGAAGGGGGAGTGATAGAGCAGCTTGGTGGGTCAACCCACCACACAACTATGTGGCAGTTAAACCTACAGGAAAGCCTGACTCAAGTGTAATGCTGGAGTTCAAACTGAAGCAACTTAACTTTTTACATTCATGTATAAAATACTTTCTTAAGATCTTCTTCCAAGAATTTTAAACAGTAAAAGCACTGACATTAATTTTGTCCCAATACTCCTTTTCTGTGTATCGTCATTCCTTCAGAGAGCACTTTGAGGCTTTTTTCATTGTGTTGGTCAGACAGCTTACCACAACAGCATGGAAACAGTATGCTCGATAGCTAAAACCACATACTCAGGTCTAAGACTCCAATAAAGAAAAGAACCAAACCGTGTATCAGAAACTACCCTCAGCTATAAATGCCTCTTTCTATTTCAGTCCATGCACACAGCTTTGAATGCAAGAGATCTTTGGTGTCCTGATACACCACTTATACTGCTGAAATGCATTTAGTTTTATCTCATGCTCAGTTTACATTGTAATTTGTTCTACAACACTATAAATAACACAGCAATCACACAGCCTGCTCAAAGTAACATCTATTTGGAAAAACATCAAAGTAAACAGACCAGATTCTTGCTGTCTTGTTTGTGAATAGTGACAATTCTTCTCTCACTGGAGCCTTCCTGGCTTGCTTGTTTAATGCTGACATCAATGATATCAGGAAAATCACAGTATGTTTGTAAATCCTGCAATAAATATTGGTTATATAATGTCAGTAATAACATAAATAGCAACAACACCCCACCCCCCATTCGCAACAGAATTCCTACAACTCTGAACATGTATGCTAGCAACAAAGAGGATCATAAAACCTTAAATACGCCATTACAAAGAAAGAAAGGAGTTTTGTGTTTATGTGACCATCACTAGGAGCATCAATTAAAAAATGCACAAAGATCCAGGAACCATGAACAGAATTATCCATATATGAGTTGGATTTTTTTTATTGTACATATTTCTTTGCTCTATAGTATTTTGTGAAGATTAACAATGGAACATTTCGATTGATCTTTTGGGGGCAATTTTTTTTTTTTGAGAAATTATTATTAACATCTTGATTAAAGAGGTTCAAAAAGCTTGTTAACAATCAAAAATGTCATGGCTTCGTTTAGAGCGATACACGCTGCAAAATCTGCTACCAAAGAGATGGATGTAGTATGAATGAAGGGTCTAAGAGAAGGTTCTCCCCTCAGCTATGAACATCACTGACTAGGTAATTTGAAGTACCAATCCTAATTACATGGGAAATACAAGACCCATTTTCCTTTGATAGCAAGTTCAGGTAATTTTTGATACTACAATATTCTGTACCACTTCCTTCAGTCTTTCACAAGTCAAATTACGATGCTATATAAATCATACTTTGTTTTGTTTTTAGTAGAACTTCAGATGCTAAGTAACAGCCTTAAATAAAGGTAGACTTATCTATTTAGAATTTTTCTCCTGAATACGCCATTTACACGCAAGCATATCCTCATACATAAACAGGTATAATAATCAAGGCTATAAGACTCAGTGGGTATCAGCTAGAATAAATCAACTCAAATGCACTGAAGTCCCTGAAGCTCTATTTGTTCATCTGGTTGTTGGAAATGTGAACTTGCAAAACAAATTTCTTCACAATCTATCCCATATATGTACTCCTGCCTTCAAAAAACCCTAAATCTTAATAGAGATTCATCAGTGTCATCTGCTGAAACAAGAGTTATGATCACATTTACAGTCATTCATTTACTAAGTTTTTATAACCAATTTTATAAACAGGTTCTGTACCAGTGAAAATATACGCAGCCTACACCATGTCTCTGTCAATAAGTGGGATGATAACATTATTTATGAAAAAATAATTTGGCAATCTCTACAGGAAATATGATCAGTTTAAACACTACTCTTACAAAAGGCGTGGTTGCCAGGCCCGAACAGCATAGTATGCACAAAATTTGTACACCTAAAAACTAGAAATTGCAGAATCGGATATTTATGTTAGCTCCTGCCAGAGCAATTGGAACTTACAGGCAAGGAAGAGGGCTTATACATAACAACTATGAATGAGGTAACTGGACCTAACATCAATCTACAAATATTCTAAGAATACCACACTTAAAAACCTGGGTATGTAATACAATTTCTTGTTAAGCATCAAAACTACCAAACTAATGCATGCAATTATTTTGGAAAACTGACATGTGCTCCACTTTGCCTTTAATTTTACTTTTGGAAATTCCCACACTCTCAATGTATACTGCTATGAGTTTGTATCAGATTCTGGTAAATTTGACAAAACAAATAGTCACTCTAGGAAATCACACACAAAAGAAATAATACCAATAAAGAAAAACGCAACAGCATATGAGTACTAGCACTTATTGGAACTATTTAGCGTGTAATTCCTAAATAAAGACTATACAGACTCAGCAGTCACAGAAATGTTAACTTTAAATTTGCTACCTCAGAAATTGGTAGGAGTCTAACTGCAGCAAAACAAAGGTATAGGGAAAGTTACCTTGTTTTGGAGTCCTTAAACCCCTGCTTTCAAAGAGAATTTGAGGATTTGTGCATTTTACCTATACCTGGGGGCAGGGTCACTACTTTTCCACATTTATTTTTTTACAGTAATGGAAGTCCAACACTGAATTTTTCATTTGGATAGCACAGAAGTATTACATGTTCAAGTATTGACTTTCTTCTAATACTTCAATAAAAAGCTAATTTTAAAATCCTGCACTGTTAAAATGCACTTCTGTGAGCCTCAGCCATACGGAAACTGTATAATTTCTGTGAAGTAAAATTTACCTATGGTAAATCAGAACTTCTAACATAAGCTGATCGCTTTGTTACATTATGAACTGCACAATTATTAAAATAATAAAAGAAATTACCTGCTCTGCCAGTGTCTCACAGTCTTTAAGTTTTCCTCTTGAGCACTGAATTCCACCATTTCCAGTTATTACAATGGTTGCAAAACTTTCCTCTCCAGAAGGATCTCCACCAGGTTCTTTTACTTCAAAAACCTCTGAATAGAAGGCAGACTGAAGGGTTTCCAGATTTATAAGGTACTTAAGTTTCAAGTTTCTGGCAGTAGCTTTGCATTGGCCAAACTGTTGTATAAATTTGCGGAACCTGTACCTTATTCTTTTTCGCGTCAAAATGTGGTAGCCTTGGATTTTTGCTCGCACACATTTAGGCAAAAACATTTTGTAGCTGTGAACACATAACCAGCAAAAAACCTACTAATTTTATCCATTAAATTCAGCAAAGATAGATAGTTCTGTGCTAAACAAGTCAACATGAAAATATCTTTTCCTCTAAATGTAACCTTATTCTTAAACTGTAGGATAACAAAGATACTTTCTTCAATCTGCAGTTATGTTGTTTCAAATACAGTCCTGTCTCTTCTTCCATTTTTTTCCCCTCACTCGGTTTCAACATATATTATATAATGCATTTTCCGCAAATCCAGACATGTCTGTTCTAGTCATTACTGAAGTTTTGAGGTAAGGCAGCAGAAGTTACACAGTTGCTTTCTTTGGTGTAGAAGTTGGAAAGAGGATACTGCACGGATAGAGGCAACTACATGGATAGAGGACAGAAAATATAGGTGGTAAAATACAACACTGGCTGAAAATATAGGTGGTAAAATACAACACTGAGGTTTGTTCTCACTGAAGTTCCTAGATCAGTTCATACCCTATCAAGGGACAAAAAGAGTAGGTTGTCACCTGCAATCAGCTGGCCATTTTTTTGTATCATTCTGTTTTTTAATCCTCCTGCTAGGTTTCATTGAAAGACAAACATCAAGCATTAAGTACGAAGCAGGGACAGAATTAAATCGGCTGGAGTGGAAACTGATTTGGTTGATAAAGCAAAGTGAAATGATAAAACTCAAGCAAGTTTAGCAGAGATCTGCCCATGACAGTTAAGAGTCTGGAGCACATGACATGACAGAGGAAGCCTAAGGGAGCTTGATTTGTTCAGCCTGGAGAAAATAAGGCTCAAGTAGGGTGTTCTACAAGTTGTCTTCAACTAACAGATGGTTATGGAGAAGACAGAATTAGACTCTTCTCAGACATGCACAGTGAAAGGACAAGAGGCAATAGACACACAGTATCATAGAGGAGGCTGCTTAGAGATAGAGAAGATCTTTCTCAATGAAGGCGATCATACACAGGACAAAGCTGCCCAGAGATATGGTAGAATCTGAATCTCTGGACATTTTCAGAACTTGACTGAATGAGGCCCTGAGTAGCTTCATCTAACTTTGAAGTTGGCCCAGATCTGAAGAGGGGATTGGATCTGCTGACTTCCAGAGGTCTCTCCCAACTCAAATTATTGCTTACATCCTTTCCCACGAGTGGCTGCTGCCTTACCTCTCAGTAAGAGAGCCAAATCCATGCACCCAAAAATGTGAATGGCCATCATGATACAAGCTTTCTATTAATTTCTAGTTTACACTATAGGTAAGTTTATGGAATCATTTTGCTAGAATAAACCAATTGCCAACAGCTGAACATGTCCTCCCAGATACTAGTGTACAAAAATATTGTGTTTAGATATCAGAGAGGTGTGATACAGTTATGAAGTATGGAGTCACCTGACTGAATTGTAAATAGCCAGTGGGGTTTGGTCCTTTTCTTTTGCTACTCTCATCATATCCAGAACAGCCATTCCAAGGCATTCTTCTTGTGTTTCGTGAGTAACAGGCATCTGTATCCATCCATCCAGAAAATCATCTCGCCACTGAGAAAGAAGAATGCAAGAAAGCAAATTAAAAGTTTAGCACTGCTGCTCATCAATGAAAGTTTGTTTGGGGTGTGTTTTTTCATTTGCTTGGGGTGGGGTTTTTCATTTGAAGTATCCATATGGGGAGGATGTTGTTCTACATTGTGTCAGTCCACAATGAAAGTCACACCGAAAGACTTCCACATGATAGTGGCACAAGAAAAGAGCTACACACTCTCACTGCTCTCTCCACCACTGCCATTTCAGCTTCATCTCTCCAAATACACAATATGATATGGAATTTAATTTTCACCTTGAGTGGGCTTCAAGCTGTCAAAAGAGCCTACATAGTTACTATGAGAAGGTGAGAAGGGGAATAAATACAAACAACCTTTACCTGCATTAAGAAATAGTCAAGCAAGTCATACCTGTGCAAATAGGTAAGACATGACAAGATCATCAAGAACAGGGCTTTCTGCACCTCGAAGAATGCCATACCGATACGCTCTGCTGGTGCCATTGCAATACCAGTGGGGAAAATAAAACCTGTTAGGAAATATTTAAGCAAATTTCAATAAATAGATACTTTCCCTTACCAACATTAGACGTTATTGCTTTCATAGACATGTAATTAATGTTGGCTGGTTTGGAGCACCAACACGAAGCCCCAGTTAGTCAACAGATGGCTTTAGATCCAGTTCTTGGTGTCTTAAAGTACAATATTTGAGCAGGGAGACAAGCCGTACTGGTAGGAACAAGGAGTTCTGCAAAGTTATCCTTGCTAATCAGAATATAGAGAATTTTATGTTACTGTCTTCCTCCTTTGAGACAGTTCCTAAATAAACACTCAGGCCACATTATGCAATGCAAATAATCAAAATCTTGTACATAAGGAAAACTGTGACTGTAGCTTTAGATGTCTGTATTCAAAAACCAGGTCATAGAAAAATGGTTCTGTTGCAGACATCTGCCTTACCACACAGGATAATTACTCTGCATTTCAGAACTGCCGCTAATTTCAAATGGGTGAATGTTGATATGAAATGTCTCATTATTAAGAGAAATATTTTATTTCTGCTATATTTTTAATTGTTTCTTGAATCTGACATGGCAAACATATGTTATATAGACAACTGATAAAATATGTTATTCGAATGTAATAAAAAATTTTTTATCGATCTCCTACCCAGATATCACCAACAATCTGCCCATAACTTCTTAGAGAAACTACAGTTCAAGTAAGTATCTTATTGGTTGTGTTTTCTCACATAGTTTTGTTTTACCATGAAAAGTGCGAAACATTTTATTTAGATTACCTTATCCGGTAAATTAGGATGAGTCTGGTTGCTTCGTCTACATGGAAGATGTGATTTGGGGGATACCACATTCTCTCTTTTTCACTCATGAGTGCAAACATGTTATGATACACTGGCATAATACCTAAGCAAAGAACAGAGAAGCAAACATTTATAGGAAATTGTTTTCACAAAGAATCAACCTTATTAAAAAAGATATTGTCCGTTAAAAGTAGCTTATTGGCACACATTCTCCAACTATTCCCTGCACTGCTCTATCACTGTTAATGGTATTGCAGTCATCACCCCATAACCTGCAGACTGTCTTAGCTGGTTTATCTTCTCATTCTTCTTTTATGTTCTCTGACTGCAGACTGTGTTCACCGGTTATCATATACTTCACTGTTAGATTACAAGACTTTCCCTGTATGGCATTCAATGCAATGGCTCCTTAGCCTCTCTGTTTAGTAACAGCAACAACAGTGTATCAGCTTTTCCTTTTTCCCTAAACAGATCTAGGTATTGATTTTAAGATTTTTTTAGACCAATGAAAAATTAGAAGTAAAGCAATACCAAGAAAGTCACCACGACTAAGACAACCACCTGCCATTTACATTTTGTTAGCTCAGTTGAGAACAAAATCAAACATATTTTGTTAATTAAACAAAACTGGAAAATACTTTTTTCCCCTTAGCAAGCAATCCTACTTAACCACAAACTATGGAAATCAGTTAAGCATCAACTCTTCAGCAGCACCAGAATTTTAATTCGGCTTTGGAGCTCCCAGCTGAAAGTACAGCCTAACGTAAGACAGATGCCACAGCACTGTACTATGCTGCAGTGTTATTCACCCATTTGATGCCAGAGCTACAATTTGGAAAACAAGTTAAATAACTGAGAACTGACAACACAAAAGGATGAACTTCAACCACCAACAAATATATGTGAAGACAGGAAGAGATACAGGTCTAGAGGTCAGAAAGTAGGATGAAAATTACAGCGTGAAACTCACAGCAGATCATATTGAAAGGAAACTGTTTATATTAAAGCAAGAGACTCTAGGGGAAGAAGGCAAAAAATATTGAAAAAATAACAGATAAAGGCAATAAAAGTAACCTAAAATTACGTTAACAGACAAAAGAATTCTGGGAAATGGCAAAGTACTCACCCCACCCCCCCCCACCCCCAAAGACTTAGAATGAAATCATAGGAATTCACACAAGAAACCAGGAGGGAAAAAAAAAAAATCCTTTATTTATTTCCTTCTATTCTGAACAACATCAAGGTAACTACTGAAGTGGGCAGACCCAAATTTTTTTCATGACATCTGAAGTGCATGTAAGACAATCAGTTAGAAACTATAAATCAACTCCACATGTAAAACTGCATAAGCTTGTGGAACAAGAAGTAATTCAGTCTTAAATAACAACTAGCTTAAATTTGTTACAAAATGGGGGTTGTCTCTGCAGGGAGTCAGTAAGAGGGCTAAGAACAAGAGGTCTATTGTGCAGATAGGCTAATCATCTAACACTTGTTTAAACTAAAGCTCACCAAAATATAGCAGAACCTACAGGTCCTAATGCACGATTTTCTATGAAAATGAGTCAGACTTACAGGAAACTACAGAAATGGAAAAAATTATGTAAAGTAACCAAAGAGAAACCAAAACTAAACAAAACCACAAAACCCCAAAAGGAATAACCCTGAAGGGATTAGCAACTGAAGGACTGGCTGTAAATCTAGATGTTGCAAATTTATGGTGCAGTAAGACATATTTGATCCATCAGAGATTTGAGAAATATCAAATTAAGCCCATTTTATCGAGTTAGAAATCTACCCCATGCAACCAAGTATGTTTCTCATTTGATGAGTGAAGTGGGATCAACTAGATTACATTACAGATCAGTTGTCTATAGAGCAGCAACAACTGACTGAACAGTTTTAAGGCTGTGTAGTGTCTGTATCCTAAATAATGTCAGATCAATTACAGTGTAATGCATGTGAATCACCAGCCTATTTCAGGATTCTAGCCAGATACTAAACACCATTCAAGGCAATGCTGCATATTTACCGAGTCTCACTAATACACTTTCCTTAACTATTAACAATCCCATGTAAGAACACTGAACAAGAAAAAATTTCCAAGTCATATTCTTAAATTCAAATGTTAAGCTGCTGCTTTTCACCAAATACATGACAGACACCACCACCCCTCCCCACTTCTCAAAAAACCCAAACCAAACCAAACCAAAAAACCCACAGATATTTCAATCCAGATAATATCATTGCCATTCTGAAACTTTAACTAAGCAAGGAACATGACTTTGGAATTCCCCTTTCAGAAATGTTGGCATTAACAACAACAACAACAAAAAAACCTCTTTGCTGTCTTCCTATGTATGCAAATTAAACTGTGCACTCCCTCATACTTTAGAATTCTGAATCATAACTTGTACCTTTTTGCTGCCAGTGCTCAATGACATACTGATCATACATGTTTTTCAAGAAAAGGAGTTATACGTTTCTTCTTTTTCTTCTTTTCTCCCCCTAAAGAATTATGCTTAAGTGCCAGAATATTGCTAGACTTGAAAAAGTTCAGAGAGTACACAAGTAGAGCAAATCCTCTTATTAGAGTCTTGAAAATTGTCCACAAAGGTCTGATGAAAGCAGAGGGGCCTGAAACATCTCTTTTCATGTAATTCTTACCAGCACTATTAATTGCAGGGACTTTTCAAGCTAATGGTAACTGCAGTATTTACGTTTTCTCCAGAAACAATGAAAACCAAAAGACTGGGGGTAGGAGTGGAGGGGGAAGAGCAGTGGAAATCAAAGTCTTCTGATGAAGCCTAGCCATGTCTACAACAGTGAACTTCCAAGAAATGTATTTTCAACACAAATAAAATCAGAAAAGCTGTTCACAACAGGTACTAAAAACCCTCCCCTAGATTTCTGCACTGCACTAACCATGCTATCAAATCAATCAGTGATTAATTAGGAGTGGAGACAGTGACTCAGACATAATAAAGCAGAATTCTTCTCCACTTTGTGTCTCCAGCAAGGGCTATTAAGTAATTTTTCTGGACTATTGCAAAGACAAAAACATGACTATCTCTTGGCAAGTATTTTACTAAGTACATAAGGCTAAATAAAGGAGCCTCATCATGCTATACAGACTGTCAAGTAAAATCATGAAAGGCTGTAACACAGCAGAAGTTTATTCCTCAAACTTCTACCTCAAGCCTAAAAAAAATAATAATTATTTGCATAGTAGTTTCCTCCTTTCCTCATTATGATTTGAGAACTCCACATCCAGACAAGTCACACTACTTCATTTACCCTGAAGCAGCTAAGGAAATACAGTTTTTCTGTATTTCCTCCTTTGTTGGCATTAGGTACCCTTTCACCATACCTTATGTTTTCATTAGGTAACGTCCCTCTGTAAGGAAAAACAAAAACCAGGAACTGTAAATCACAAAAAGCCATGACACTGCTATGAAATATAGAAGCCATGTGTAGTCTACAGTAGAAATGCTGTCTTATGAAACTGTCAATTCAAGCATATTAGTAAGACTAGACTTATACAGATGAAAACAATTAGTTGCATGGAATTAATGATTAAAAACAATTTTAAAATCTCCAATTTTCAAAGTCCAATACAAAAACATTAGTCAGTTCTCACACGCAACCACCCAGTAAAGCTATCTAAAACTGTTAAGTCCTGCACATACCAGATGGAAAATTTCTTGGCTTTTCTTACATAAAAATAGTATCTTACTCTCATCTTTCATACAAACTGGAGGCTTACCAAACTCTGACACCACATTTGATGTCACTATCCTGTCAACAAAATGTTTTCTGAATAGTTAATCAAAGCCTATGTTTCCTTTCTTAGCAAAACAGAATCACCCAGAGTTCTGACTAATCCATTCCTCACCTTGCAGGGATGGGGGTGCTGATTTTCAGGAAAGGCTATCAGTTAAGAAAAAAAACCCAAAACTAACTCCTCTCCCCCTAAAAAAAACTAGAACCCCCCAAACTCAGAATGGACAGTTATAATCAATGACAACTCTTGAGCCATGTGAATTCTAGAAATTCAACGTGTTAAGGATCAATCTGCTTATAATTCTCTAGCTGCTTACAGGGAATCTCCTCTGAAGTGCTACAGATCATCACAATCATCACATTATGCAACACGGTCACTCCCTTGAAAATATTTAATTGACTGCAGGCACTGTCAATGCTTAGTCACATTAAATGTCTGGAAATGGTACTTATACTTTGGTAATAATTAAAAATTCTCTGCTGTCTTATGGCTTTCTGGGACGCACCAGCCATTTTCAAGGAAAGTACCATGGAACTTCCAATATATTTCCAAATAAGATGAGTCAAATGGGTGAGAATTAAAAGGTTCCTAGGTGGAGTTTCAGGATATCAACGGTAAAAAAAACCACCAAACCCCAAACCAACACAGAATTCAACAAACACAAGGTCTTTTGTTAACTGCTAGCTGCCTGTAACTCAGCAACCCAGTCAGGATTATCAAACTGGTTCCCTTTTGGGATTCTAGTTCCATTAAAAAGTTAAGATTTCAGGGTTTAACAATCCTAATAGAAGAGGAGGGGGGAAATCAGAGCAGAAGTCTGTCAGAAAGTAGATGAACAAAGTCACATACGTCCTACAGAAATTTAGGTTTCATATATACCAGGGGGACAAGCCATGGCAGATATGCAAGACACTAAACAAAACTATGCTCCTTGGTTCACTTTCCCAAAACGTTTTTCAGTGTGCTATTTAAAATGTTACAGTTACATTGAAAGTCACTAGCTCTGCATACTTTACTACTAATTTATTAAGATTTTCAAGAACAGGGCACAAATTTATTTGTCTAACATCAAAGCAATGCCTTGCTTGTAATTGTTTTAACAATTTTTTGATTTACAAACTCACTTGCCTAGTGTAATATAAAAATATGTTCACTTCGTTAACTTTAATTCAGTAACAATTTGGATTATACATACAAGTGATGCATGTACTTTTTACTCATATTATTCAGCCAATGGAATAAATCAACAAACTGTTAGTTTAAAAATAAAAACAAAATTATTTTTCCATGTAGTACTGGTCTTGTGTATAATGTATTATTCTGTAAGTTACAGTGTACAGTCCACAGTTGGGGTTTGTTTGTTTTTAAATTAATCTGATGATAAAAACTCTTGAATCCACTTAGAAGAGACTGGGTAGCATCTTACTGCAAAATTATTGGTATAGCATAGTTACACTAATATAGTATACAACACATCCTTCTTTATCTGTATAGACAAATACATTCAAGATTCAAATTCAAAGACTTCTGATCTTCCCAGAAGTCTGTATCTGATTTACCTACAACACAACAAAATTCAGTTCATGTTATTTTCAATTACACCTGCTAATTTTTAACCAGAGATTTCTAGGGTTTTGTTGTTGGGGTTTTTTCATAATTTACACTTTGAGTAAAACAAAAATTATAAACCAAGTTTATAGTTATTCTGTAAACAATCACAGTTATTTATTTTGTAAAATATCACATCAAGCTTGCATTATCACTCTCTTGCATTAACTCTGGTGGCTTTCCTTAACCATTATACCATTATACTACTTGTGTTCAAAGTGCCTTGACTGGTTGATATTTTTTACTGGGTGTAAACATATTAAAAACATATTAAAAACAGCTTAAAAGAGAAATTTCATTGAAGGTTATTTGAGCTAGAGGCAAAAATTAAAGGGTTTAAGATCATGATTTGGGAAAAGAAGTCTCTGATACTTAATTTAGAAGACACATCTAACACTGATTCTGTAACCTCTAGAAACAATTTCTCCATCATATTTCATTTCTGCCATCAGTTAGTTCCTCTAATACCACTTTCTCTCTTAGGCTGAGAGCAAAGACTTCCTTTGGTTTTGGTGTGACATGTACAATTTTTTACATGGCAATTAACATACTAGTTAACAGTCAAGAGCTGAAACACAACACCAATTAGTCAATTTAAACTTTTTTTTCAAGACACTTCATTTATTCTTGCATTTCTGGTTAGACATTCAGTTTCACATTCAGACAATTTTCCATACAAAAAAAATGAACCTACAAAAACTTTCAGATTTATTATATTTTTCAAAAAGTGAAAGTTGTTTTTAAATAAAGAAGAGACTTAGCTTCTGCATGCATGCCTCAAACTGGCATGCAACTGCAGAATAATATTTAGACAGACTAATATTTATATAGCCAATACATGCCATATACAACAGATCTAAAGTCAAGTTAGCACAGACTGGAAAACCTTCAATTGTTTGAACTGTGTAAAAGGTACATAACAAGACTGACTCTGTGACTGCTGATGTTTGCCTACATCCAGTCCTGCTTGCCACCAAAAACAAACAGCCATACTTTGATGTAACCAGCTCTGCAATTAACAGATCTAACAATTGCTCAGATCACAGAGAAAGTTCATTAACAACTACCAAGTCTGCTGTATTTTGGACATGCCTACTACCTGAACCACTCTCTTCTTTATGAAGCACCCCAATTCACAACTAACTCCTGAAAGACAAGTCTTGCCAACATAAACATTATTCAACTGTATAGGCTTTGCAGACCTGCACGTTCTGCCATACAAGAAAACCTCCTAGAAAAAAACCAGAAACTAATATGAAGTGGTACCTCATGATTTAAGCACTAATAACTGTTATGAAAGAGAACAAAAACCTGCAGCCATCTAGGCCTTTTCTACCAATTTAGAAAGAAATGAAGTTGCAAATTCCATTGAGAAAAAGGTATTTTAATACAGCCATAGTAGCTGCCAGGCAGAAACCCCTCTTCAGAGGACTTTGTCTACCTCAGCTCTACAAGGATAAAGCCTCAATATGATAAAAGATTTTATTTATACAAGTATAAATCACTACAGATATACTTTAGAAACTCTAGTGAAGAATGCTGAAACAATAGAAACAAATATAAAACCAATAAAGAGTACTATTCATACAATTTTTTTTTTTAAACAGTCAAGTATAAGAGGATACATCTAGCAGCTAGGTACGAGCCATACCAGCAAAGCAGAAATTGGTACCCCAGAAAGCTGGAAGCCTTGAGAACGATTGGTGAGGTCTGACAAAACAAGCAATAGAGCGTGAATTCTTTGGATGATGTCATGGGAAACAAGACTAATTGGATTTGTGGATTAGCAGGAATTGGATTTTGTATGTTTGTGATGTGGGTGGGAAGAGTATCATCCCATGGCTGGGGCTGCACATTTTACTGGGAAACTGAAGATAGTGCAGAAGACAGCCAAAAAAATCAGAAGTTACCAGACATTCAAACTAAAGAAATCAATCAATTTAAATTTTACCAAAAAGAACACTTAGAGATAATTTGATTACCGCACATAAATATCTCCCTAGGGCTGGTGATGAAGAAAGGCGAAGAAAAATCATAACTTGAACAAACAGCTGAAAACTTGAAGCAAGCAAAACTCAAACCAGAAAAAAATGAAGAAAAACAAGGCCAGACCAGCAATAACAGTAGAAACAGCTAATCAGACTACCAAGGTAGTTACTATTCCAATGAATTCAGACTAGGTTGGGAGATTTTTTGGAAGGTGAGCATTTAACTGACTCATTCATTTTTCACTGACTGAAAAATTTCTGTTCAGATGACTTGTTATTCCCCATCACAAAAAAAAAAATTTAGTCAGATAGGAAGCAAAGCACCAGATGTAATGGTTGTTGATATAATATAGTCTTTCAAAGACCACGTTATTTTGAACATACTGAATTTGATAGATACAAGCCCTCATGAATTTAACGTTGTGGCAAGTTGGAACATGAATATCCAAGTTAAACAAAGAAGCATTTCTTCCCACCACTATCTAGTAAAATTGTTCTCTATTTCACTCCCTCAGCAATACCTTCAGGGACTACAACAGCATTTATTTCCATTTTAAAAAAAAATTAACGATCGCCTAATATAAAAATTCAGTACCACTTTAATGCTCAGACAGTGAAGAACACCACCCCAGCCTTATACACCTTTAGATGCTGTACCTGAGGGTCTGAACTAAGCTGATAAACCTAACAGAGGCAAAACTGAATCTCAAAAACATGGGCACCAGTGCCAAGAAATCTAGCCTTATTACAGAAATTAGTATGGGCATATTTTCTAAAGTGGGAAGACAATACTTTTTTTTTTTTTCTTCCACGAGAGAAAAGAGACTACAGAACCTTGGGAACACAGTGGAAGGTATCTGGAAGATCTAGATTTGAGTTACCAAAAAGATCCCTTAACTTCAAGAACACTCCCTGGTCTGTTTGTCAAACTCAGACCTACAAGGTCATTAGAGAAGCGGAATCTCACACAGCTAAAACTCTGCAAACTTCTAAATACTATTCTACTTCCTCAAAGTCTCCCAGAATGAATCCGGGGCAGTGCTTCTGCTGAACCCACTGTATGTGCTTATCTGCCTAAAGGTCTCATATTACATGAAGAGCAACTCTACAAACTTGGATCTTAGTCAGACTCTGCCACGCCTAAACAACTCCACGGAACAATGGGGCTTAAACCCAGAATGATCTTTATGAAACTAGCATACAGAGCAAATTACCAGCTCACAGGATGCAACTCAGTCAGTACAAGACATTCAACAGCACAGAAAAAATTGACAGACCCCTCCCAAAAGTAGTCATTAAAACCATATTTAAAAACAATACAGCAATTGAAAGACAAAACCACAAAAGCGTAAGATGTTTGGAGACAGTAAAATGTATAGTCAGAGTCAGCAGCTTCATATTTGTGACCCACTGGAAAAGAAAGATTTGGAATTATGAGCCCTTCTTTTAAATTCATTTGCACCTGCAATGCAGCACTCAGAAAGCTAGAAGACAAATCCAGCCTTGTACCACTGACAACCCAAAAGATACAGAGAGACTCTGTGTACATGGGTATGTGCACGTGTGCATGAGGAACAAAAAGACAGTTTGTTTAATATCTGAAATTTATTGGAATTAATTTTCCTTTATTCACAAATTCAACCTACTTTTGCAGTGGAAGAAAGATGCATGCCCAAAATGCATGCTTGAATTATTTCACTATGGGTTTCAGCACCTGTTCATGTTAAACTCTGGGTAAATGCAACAATTCAAAGGCATTCTTGGATATAAACATGTTGTATTTACTTATTTCAAATATACTACCATCATTTACTCACTTTATTTCCTAAGGAATTATGAAAAGCATTACCCCCCACCCCAAGCAGTCATGTTATATCTAATAGAACAGTTTCCATCGGCAAAGTGATTAATCATTTGTAATATACAATACATGCATAACTTCCAGGACCAATCTATTTTGCAGGGTTGCATCAGAAAGTAATTCAATTTATTTCCAACTTCTGCTATGATTTAACTATCCAAACGATATTTCAGCTCAATGAAAGAAAACTTCCAAGTAAAGGATAGTATACCCTCAAATTATTTGAAAAAAGATGGCAATGACCCAATTCTAAACTCAGTTTCAAAACCATTCCAACAGGAACAGTTTTGCAGTCTGGTGCTAATTACCTTTGATACTGATTACTTCTGAAAGAACACAGAGATTAGCATTTCAGCTAAAATGCCACCATTTTGATGAGGTCTCGATTACTGAACACCATCTCGCATTAAGCTGAATTTCAATCCTTCATTAGGAAAACCATTATGTATATACTTACCACAGGCTTTACAGGCAACAGTGCAAATCTCTTCTGCAACATACTCTCCAGCTGGAAATTGAAGGTAATCTCCTCCTGTCTTCCCAGGAGAGTAATAAAGGTACACTTGAAGCAATGGTTCTGTCTGCTTGTGTGCGCTGGTATTCCCATGGATGTCACCATTCTGGTGGACAGTAGAAGTTGCTGTACCTTCCATATTTGTCATTGTAAGACAGGCCATTGTTTGGTTTGGTTCTGTTCAGAGCATTTGCCTAAAAGAAATGTAAGGAGTACTTACTATCTGCATTTGGTTTTGTTTGTAATACTATTTAATGATAGTACCATTTTGATACAGGAAAAACATCAACAGATGAGCACAAGGGAATGACTTAGAAGGTTTACCAAAAGGTGAGTTTCCCTTTTGATTTACTATATAGCCCTAGTCTAAAAAATAACAGACGCTATGAGAGGAAAACCTAAGTTATTAATTGGGAGTCCAACTAGAGGATTTATTACCTCTCACTGGATTTTACAGTGTGTGCTCACCTGTCCAATTGAAATATGCTAGTTAAACCCAAAAGCCAAAATAATCTCTTCAACAACATCTGTGCAACTCAGTTTAAACACAAAGATTGCACTGAGAACTTACAAGACTAAACAAAACAACCAGCTAGGTCGCAAACTGGCACTGATGAAGGAAAGGGTAGGAATAGCAACATTCAGCTGAGTTTTAGTCTTAAGCAGACACTTAGAAGAAAACACATGCTAACTGAGGTGAGACTCTAAGTAAGCAGACTTGTTCTATATCTACAAATGGGAGGACTTCCAAGACCTCCTCCTTTCAGAATAATCATTTCAGTCTATTCATAAGGAACTCAAGCTAATAATCCTCTCTGATAAATGCAATCAAAGAAAAAAAAAGATACTATTAACTCAATATATAACCACACATGTATTTGATAATGAAAAAAGAAACAAGTTTAAAAAAATACGAGATTGACAGCATATTCCAAAAGCCAGCTGAAGAATGTCTTTGCTCCTCTGTGACTTTTTTAAATTTAATTTTAATTTTAATTTTAAAAAAATACTAATTTTAATCAGTATAATCCAAACTTATGATAAAAGGTTTGACCACAGTCTGTAAGGCTTGCTTTTATTAAAACTGATTCCAAATAACTACCACCTACAATTCAGCATTTCATATTTTCAAAATGCAGAATAGGCCTAAACAAGCCACCAATTATAAAAATTTGATTTTTTTAGAACTATAGGACAGTTTAGGCTGCAGTAAGGTCTTCATGGAGCCTTCCCTTCTCCAGGCTGAACAACCCCAACTCTCTCAGCCTTTCCTCACAGGAGAGGTGTTCCATCCCTCTGATTATCTTTGTGGCCCTCCTCTGGACTCACTCCATGTCTTTCTTGTGGCGGAGAGCCCAGAGCTGGATGCCGTGCTCCAGCTGGGGGCTCACCAGAGCAGAGTAGAGGGGAACGATCACATCCCTTGACCTACTGGCCACACTGCTTTTTATGCAGCCCAGGATACGGGCTGCAAGTGCACATTGCCAATTCAGGTCTCATTTTTCATCTGCTAATATCCCCAAGTCCTTCTCTGCAGGGCTGCTCTCAAACCATTCACCCCCAAGCCTGTACTGGTACTGGGGATTGCTCCAACCCAGGTGCAGGACCTCGCACTTGGCCTTGTGGAACTTCATGAGGTTCTCGTGACCCCACTCCTCAAGCCTGTCAAGGTCCCACTGGATGACAGCCAGCTCAAGTTCATCAGCTACATCACTCAGCTTGGTGTCAACCCTAAGCTTGCTGAGGGTGCACTCAATCCTACTGTATGTCATTGATGAAGATACTGAACAGTTAATAAATATACTGAACATGAAAATGTTAGGTTTTAACTTAAACATGTTTATTGTTTTGAGTAGGCAGATGGGTGTTACATTCTTAAAGTGCTATTTTCAATAGCTTTTGTTTATATTGATCTTTATCATAAAAGAGCTGTTTGGAACATGTGGGTTGTTTTTTTTTCTTTTCTGCTCCTTACTACAATTACTGATGT
Organism: Nycticorax nycticorax; assembly: GCA_023375905.1. Lineage (NCBI taxonomy): Eukaryota > Metazoa > Chordata > Aves > Pelecaniformes > Ardeidae > Nycticorax > Nycticorax nycticorax. The sequence continues at coordinate 97,009 of JAKFQP010000061.1, read as the reverse complement.
AAGGATGAGCGTATGATCATATGTTTATATCGGCTAGAGATGACTTGTGCTACAGAAATGGATCACAACAGTTAAATCAGCAGAAAAAAAGTCTAAACATCTTAAATTAGGAAATATTTAACTTCATGAGCTATGTCATAGACAGAAATACTCAGTTATACATACGGGAGGATAAAACTATGCCACCATAATGGTAATTCTGACAGGCACCATCACCAAGAGAAAAGTGCATCATTTTATTTCCCAAGCTAAGCAACACAAAGAGCCAGTGTATCACAGACATATAAATCTGAATTTCTAGGTGCAAGCGTCACTCACTACAATCTTTGGGCCCTGATCTAGGGGAACATACGGATTTTCTATTCCTCATTCATAGAGTCAGCCACCTATAGAGCCAGCACCTTTAAATAAGATGATCTGTGCTTTCAGCTGCAAAGGCAGCAAAGTAAGTGTTCAATTATGGAACAAAATGGATTTCTCTTAGACAAGAATTCCTTGATGGGTTCTTTGAAGAAAATAACCACCACATCACTAGAAACATAATATTTAAAAGATTTCTCACTACCTCTGCAAACAATATGCAAGATGTAATGTTTGTGCTCTTCCACTTGCTTATACAAAACATTCACAGCTTTAATCTCCAGAGGAAGCCTTCTTTAATTACCACAGTAATTATTCTAACATACTCTAATATTAACTCTCTGTTGAATATAAACCTTCACCTGAACTGGCAGGTCATTTCATCTTGGTCACTTGGTATTAAGTCTATCCAACACTGAATGGAAATATTGTTTCTAGAACTAACTGAAAACCTGGCCAATTTCAAAAAGTGAACTAAATAGGCATGCTTGTGCCTAATTCTCATTCATGACATTTATGTATTTACAAACACATTTGCCATTTCAAAAAAACCCTTGTAATTTCCTCCTTGTTTCTATATAAAAAAACTCCATAAACCAAGAAAGAAACCTTGTTTACTCATAGATAAGAATGTGAAATATTAACAAAGTGCAGTAAAAAATGGAAAGTAAAGACTGCAACAGAATATTCTACTCTGCTCTTTTTGTTGCACTAATTTCAAAGGTTCCATATAACAATGTGAAAAGTCTCCAGATACTGTTTGTATATTTTTGGCACCATATCAATTTAAATAATTTTTAAGTTTGTCTTTTATGTCAAAGTGCTGATGAAACAGACAGGTGAAAGCAAAAAATACCCCTAAATCAGTTTCTTCACTGAAAAATAGAAAACCCATTTTCTTGGCCTTTATCCTATACATCCAAGTAAACTAGTTCTGCAGATAGAGGTTCACATGTGCAGTAATTGAAACACATGGTCACAACTCACCAGTGGTATGAAAGAGCTCATCGTTAACAAAATTGCTTTCACCTGTATTTCTTAGCAGACAAGTCTCCAACAGAACACACTTGGTTTTCCCTTCTTTGCTCCTTCCAGAGGCCATTGCATCAGCACAACAGAAACATTAAACATGGCAGACAAATTTAATTGCTGTTCATTCAGAACATTTAAAATATGACTTATTGTTCTGACCATTGTAGAAGTTGAGCAATTTGAGACTAAAGTATACTGGGAGACATCAATCTACTGGTTTGCAGAACATACTTGCATATCATTTTCTGGGGTATACAGAAGAGATTTGTTATCATAATGTAATTGAAAAGAACTTCTGTGTTTGTGTAAAGAATGTAAATGGTCTGTTAAGAATTCCCATAGCTGTATAAAAGGATTTAAAATACCCAGAATGGAACTTCTGTAACTAAGTTGCTCACAGTACCACGGAAGTATTTGCCAAAAAGGAGCTATGTATCAGGTCCACACGTCTGAAAGTGGATGTCTGACATAATCAAGACTCAGTGAAAGTGAAAAATGGCCTGTCCATTTATACACGTAACAAGAATGTGTAACAAAATCTGGATGGAATACAAATATCTTGATTTGCAGATCAAAGTTACTAGCTATAAAAGATCTGATTCTGGTACTGATGAACAGAGGATTTGATCCAATAGGATAATGTTAATGTTCCTAATGTGGGTAATATTTCAAGTCACAGCTTCTAAAGGATGAGTTTAATCATTCCCCATACAGCTCTAACCACAAGCACCAACATCTACAATAAGCACCAGCATCTACAATGCACCATGTTTACGTGCAATTCTCTGTCACTGTCTGTACCTCCAATGCACGTAATTGAGAATTAATTTTATCAGCCACACTGGGCTGCACTAATTCATATGGTTCTTTTTAAAGTCAACCAGGAAGAAATTAATTAATGAGACTGAAAACCACCACTTCTGCAAGAAATTTCATTAAGATGTGGAAGACATACAAAATCCCAATGATTTCAAAATATGCAGCATTCACAGCCCCGTTCAGAAAAACATTTTTTTCTCCTTATGGACCATTTGAGCTATGGGCTCTACCAGTTTGCAAAATCTAAACTCTCTTCTTGAAAATAATCCTCCCCCACCTTCTGTTTAGGTCTTTTTTTTTTTTTTTTTTTTTTTTTTTTTTTTTTTTTTTTTTTTTTTTTTTTTTTTTTGGTGGATTTCTAGGGAAACCTCCAGAGCTAGGATCTTAAGCCGTACTACTTCAAACATACAACTTTGGAGTTTCAAAAATCAGAGCATTATCTCACTACAGATAAATCCCCAACTGTTAATTACCTTTTATCACTTGAGAAATCTCTGTATGAAACATGAGAGTGATGAAACCCTTTAAATAAGCACATCACAAGTCACCCACTTGCTGCTGGTATCCACAGGAGGTTAGACGAAGCAGGCACACAAGCAGTGGTAGAACATAACGGATCTGCAATAAAAAACACACTTAGTATTAAAAAAGTTAATGGCTGTGAACAATACATTACGCATCATTATTTAAGAATTCACCTCTGTAATTTTTGGTACTATCAGAGGCTGCTTCTCACTTCTAGCAAGAAATTGGTGTATGAAATAGACACCTGACTTGAAATATAATTACCAATATTATTTTTTTGCACTCACCATGTTTTTCTTTTCTGTGAACACAGCATCAGTTTAAGAACTGATTGATAGCATTACATGAAAAAAAGAAATGAAAAAGGAAAAAAGTAGTTAGAAAGACATGTTATGTTCACTTCACGTAGTAACACTCCCTTTAGCCAGAACAACTAATTCCTTTTGAAAACTGACAACAGCCACTCATTTCAATTCAAGTGGAAGTTAACACTAAGTGTCTTGTAGCAGGAAGGACGAGGGCACACCCACCCTTGCTCTCTTTGCACAACAGCTCTGTGGTTGCAAAAAAACACCATTTGAAAGAGTTTAAGCACAACAGCAGCTTCCTGCACCAGGGAAAAAAAAAAATAAATCATTAATTCCCTGTTGTGACTCTCCCAACATAGGAAAGGGCCTGACAGAGAGAAGCAAAAATGAATTTTAAAACGAAATAGAGTGGAAAAAATACAGTGGAAGTTTAAAGGGGACAGAATTCTGAACAGAAAAACTCTGCAAGCTTTATATTTGATGACTCTTCAGACAGAACTCTCCCTTGACGGGAAGAAGAGAAAGTAATCAACACAATTCCCCCAGCACTATGTGCTGTGTCTTCTGAGTCTACCATCAATACCCCAAGAAAAAGGAACCCATCTCAATGAGCGGTAAATTCATCTTCTCTCCCCACAGAAGTCAGACTGTTATGGCAACGATTAGCATTTCTCCCCTTGCAATACTGGCTTTAGAGATAAGCAGTTTTGCCTTGTTTGGACAGCTGTGTATTTTGTATGCACCTCCAGGGATTCTCCTTCAAATGCTGTCTAGCCAGCCAATTAAGATCTGATCCAAAGTCCACTACAGTCAATGCAAGTCTTCCAGACCTGTATTACAGTGCTGGAGGGGGAGCGGGGAGGTTGTCTGGAGCAGAGCAGTCTATCACTGACCTACTGAGCATGCATTCCATGCACACTGATCTGAGAGCACAGGCTTCAAATGAATCACAGAACCACAACCTGCTCATGCAGGTTTCAAACTGAGGGGCAATGCTGGGTATTCTAAATTATTTTCTATTTTAGAAGTACTGTTCCATGCTCAGAATTGCCTTGCATTCACCATTCCCAGTCAGGCTCTTGACTTTGAGCAAAACCGCACAAGATTTACCTCACGAGTTACTTGTGTAGGTTTTCCATAAACTCCAGATCAATTGCATAACATCATTAGCTATATGAGACAGCTGCTGATGTACTGATGGGATAAACCAGGTTAAGCTAAGAACTCAAGCCACTTCTACTCTCTGCCTAGCAGAGCCCAGTGGAATTAAGGGTTGTAATATTTTGAATAAGCTCAGTGACGTTGCAGCTTGCATTTCAAATGCATAAATTGGATAAAGCAGCCTAACACCAAGTCTATCCTTCACATGACAGAAAAATGACCGCTTGCTCATGGAACAGCAGCTCATAGCTCTGAACAAAAAAGCAACAAAATTTGGAGATGAACTCCAAGCTGAACAGTCTCACAGTGGTTATAGTAACATTTTTTTTTTTTTTTTTGAGAGAGAGATTCTCAACCACTTTTTTTTTCTGCACACATGTACAGGCATACCTATTTATAGGATCTGCATCAAGACCTTATAAAACTATTCAGTTTACATACTTTCAGGCTGAGTAAGTCTCATCTGACACAACTTGTTCTTTTAGCAGTGGAGTTGCAAAGAATGTTACCTACATTCCTGGCTGTACCAGTCTGGCAGTGCACCATCTTGCCAGTGACCTAGCCCTAGCTCCCCCGTTTCCCCTTTCCCTCCGATTTGTTCAAGTCTACACCAGCTTACACTTCCAGCAGCTGCAAGGATTTAAATGCCCAATTCTAAAATGGACTTAAGAGTCTAATAAAACTCAGTCAAAATAAATCATCCATAACCTCCAAGATACCATTACCTGCAAAGAACACAATACAGAATTTGTTACGCAGAGGAGGTTCTACAATGTGAAACAGTTACTTCTCAGCAAGCCTTCAAAATTCCTATAAATATAGTTTTTATTTTGCCTGTGTCACTAAGTACCTTGAATACTCAATTTACTAGCAAGAGAGGAGAAAGATCAAAATAGTATTTTCTATTGTTAAGTAAGGCCTTGAAGACACAGGTTGTCTCCCAACAACTTAACGTATTTGTTTTCAGTAGACTAAGACATGATGTGTAAACTGAAGATGACAAAAATGTGCACACTTCCCGTCTGCTTATACGCACATCCTTCTTTCAAGGAATTTGAATGCACATTGTAAACATCAATCATGAAAGCCTTTCCCAAGTAATGGTAGGTAGGTGGTTAGGATTGTAGGTGAAAGACTAGAAAAATCTACACAAATGTGCTAACAGGTCTTACACTAGTCAGTAGTAATGGGAGGACATCAGTAAGTTCTAAAGAGCATTATGTGTCTTTTAACATGACCACCAAAATAATATTTTTACCTCTAAAATCAAGATTAGACTAAAAAGAAAAGTCAGTCAGTTTCCCACTTCTAATTGTTCTGGTTAGCTTGTTTGGTTTACACTTAAATATGTACACTTAAGATTTAATTATAGTCTTCACAGTTCAGTTTCAATATACAGACAAATGAAGCAGAACTAAACTTTCTCATAACATGCACCGAGCATGGCCTATTATGCTATGAAAACTTTAAAATCTTAAAATTCTAACAATAGTATTCATATTCCGCATACAACATGCAGTATTCCTTGCATATCTGGTCTGATTTGCTTTGTGGATGCAGGTTTGTTTTGGTGGATTTTTATTAAACACAGAAGTATACTAAATTCAAGGAACCAAATGCATATGCTACTTTGACAGGCAATAAAGTATTGTATTTTTAAAACATCAGCATATGCAGAAATGCCACTGCTCCTTAATGGACCAACAAGAGATTATGAAATCTTTGTTCAGTCATAACACACTACATCATCTAGTATTTCACAAGAAAAATTTATAGCAACAGATTCACACCTTTTCACCACATACTCACAAGAAGACATTCCTCTGAGCAACTTTATCAAAGTACTCAACAATACCTTTAAAAATACTAAGCAATCTGGAAAATCCGAGAACTTTTTCTATTGCTTAGACCACAGATGCCAAGCTTACACATAAAGTTAACCTGTGCTTTAAATGCATCATCTTCTGCATTAGGAAAACTCCGGCAATATTTAATGAAAACACAAAATACTGTCTTAAGACATATTTAAAGATGTTTTGTAGAGAAAGATTATGTCTTCAGTTTTCATGGTCTTTTTCTTACGTGCTCTGCCCATTGGGGGATCTAAAAGTTGCCCTGCCACAAGGTAAAGCCTCTGACACACAAAAACAACTGCTCATACAAGAAACAACTGCAAAAAGTTAAGCGACTTCAAAGGAATTTTCCTGTTTCATCAGCTGAACATTAATATCACACAAGGATTTTAATATGTCAAAATTTGAATGCACATGGTAACAAGCAGATACAGAAGGAAGATGACAGGCTAACATATCAATGACAAAACATACACTAAAAAAAATGGGGAAGCAAAGATAACATTTGCTTACAGTTTTCACTTGGCAAACCACTGCCTGTATCAGCAATTCAGCAAGAGTCCATGAACTTTTGCACAAGGAAAGAGTAATGATCCTGGCCTGATCCGCTTGCATGACACACAGGGACTAAGTGGATAGAAGCTGCTAGTATGAGGATTTTAGCCTTTTCATTCTGATTAGGAATTGAAGGGTCGTGGGGGGTGGAGTGGAATTGGGATTTCTAAGTTCTTCACAACAGAGTGAAGCCCTTGGTCTAGCTTATCCCAGGAAGTTTAAAGCTACTTGGGGGTTCTATTGGAAAAGCAGAATGAACAATACATTCTAGAAACCTCAGCATCACAGTAACATGCCAAGTAGGTGAGTTACCAGAAAAGCAATCAAGTCAAAGACCTGTGCACAGGCAACAGCTCTGCTTAGGTTCCATCAGAACTTTGGCAAAAGTCGATCCGTACCTGCCAAACTGTTCCATTTCACCATGCTGATAAATTTCAGCAAGAGACTATTTCATCAGAAAATTTCCAAGCAATTCAAATGGTTGCCCAATTGTTTTGGCAAAGATTATCTCCCGAGGCAGTGGCATCTGAGGATCCTTAGTCCATTCAGAGCCACCATTATCTGCACAGCTTTATATGCACAGAGGACACAGGAAAACTAACCACAATAGGTCAAAAAGACTTTTTGCATCAAGTATGTGAAAAATGTCACCAGTTTCCCATGATTCCCTTACACATATCTCTCAAATTCTTCTACGGTGATGCAATAAAAGATGACAACAGCAAAATTAGGACTAAGCGGTATTTTCACAAGTACACCACATCATACTAGACTTTGTTTTGTGAACTGTACTGAAAACTAAATTCAGTTTACTAGCTCAGATCATGAAATATGGGTTGATTAGTAGTCCATAGATCTTTCTTAACTGATTCTTTGACTTCTTTCAAAAAGACATAAAAAAAGAATTGCAAATGCTCCTGTGTGCATGGAGCAAATTAACTCATCGTAAAAAGTGTTTCTGAGGATTGCTCGCTACTAGTTTCATTCTGCCCTGGTGGCTTTTGGTTGCAAAAAAAGGTAGAACCAGTGTCCTACATTGAACAATCAAAGCACTGGCTTTATGTAAAAACAACTACCAGTGAATTACCAAGAAATTAGGAGACAATAAAAAAGGTTTAAAAAAAAATAATCACATTTCAAAGTGGAAAAAAATATTCTGACTCACCACTGAAACAGAAAAGTGTTTTTCTATTAAAAGGCATTTTTGTTGAAAACACCATCTAGGGGAAAAACCCTTCAACGACCTCTAGGGAATACATATGACAGTTATAGCTACACTCACAGGTTAAAATAAATATTGAAAGTGCAAACAAAAGCAAAAAGTACAGCAGCAACAGCAGCAAAGTAGTCTGTCAAATTGCTTGGCTTTCTTAAACATTGCGTGATTGAGACAGTGGGGAGGTGATGCTAGAAGGCACTTTTGAAGAAAGCAAGCTATCCTTTTGCAAATGCAATTCCCAGTGTCATAACTGAAGAGGGATTTGTCAAAACATGAACCAACAGTTGTTGCTACCATACTGCATTGCCGAAGAATAGCATCAACAGTTACAAAACAGATGCCAGTTTAGCAGCTGCTGTCAAGAACCAAGCAGGCTACACTAAGCTATCAGAAGTCATACACATTTCACATTGCAGTCAGAGTACTAACAGTGACACAGCAGACAACACCGTCTGTATCGCAATGGAAAAGGTTTCAGAACTTTTCTCTCAGCCTCCAAAGACCTGCCTCTTTTCCTGTGGCAGGCAGGGATTTCTTGGGTAAACATCTGCTCCCAACAGCTTAACTGTGGAAGAAAGAGAACAGCCAGGACCCACCGCTTGCCGTAGTTTGGTACTTCTGAAGGGCGTCAGACCTTCAAGAAAGTTCTTTTATCTTCTCCAACTATGTGAGTGCTCTGGAGCTCCCAGTCTATAAAAACATTATCTTCTAGGCAAATAACAATGCAACAGTTTCATCAGAGTTATATCGTGGTAGAAAATACAAGGTTCTCTTCCTTCACAGAAGATAAAGGGTTTCTCACAGCAAACGCTTCTGTGAGGAAAACTGGTCATAACTCTTCCCAGTTGCTATTGGCTATTAGGATAAATTGCCCAGCTTGCGGTTGTTCAGGAAGCTTTTCCCAAGACCTGGATTTTAAAAAGTCAAACCCTTTTGGACTTTGCTTCTCAATTTTGTCATCTCCCTTTTCTCGCCCTCTTATCTCACTTCCCCAGTCTGGCAACTTCCCTCCTCAGAGGTTAGTAAAACTACTGCCTCTACAGTAACTGTCATATGTGTTTACACTGTGTGCAGAAACTCACGAGGGCTGAAGAGCTAGAATTTTCTTCCTGTGCACCAGGAGCAGAAGATTGTGTGGCAGCAGGGTGGGAGGGGGAAGGGTAGTGACACCACTAGTCTCTTGTAGGCAAGGAGGAGGTAGACAGAAGGAGGAAGAGCCAAAGTAAAGACAAAAAGTGTAAGAACAATGTTTAAAAAGCTTCTTTCCCCTCTGTGGGTTAAGCCACTTAGGTTTATTTTGTGGCTTATTCTCTTCCAACACAGCTTGAATTCAGTAGCATCAAAAAAAATGGGGGGGGAAAGTGAGTGAAGCATACAAAGAACCTGATTACTGGCCAAGTATCAGAATAGCTTAAGAAAAAACTGTTACTCAGTCCCCAAAGACAGACTAAGGAAATTTGCAGTCACCTTATGTATAGTGAGAAATAATTGCACAGAACAGTATCGCTCTGCCTCTTTGCTGTATTGTTCTAGATGAAAAGGTGTATCCAGTTTCAACAACCAGAATATCATGACTGAGACTACTCTTCTCAGTCAAACTTCTAAATCTCTACCTTTAGAGACTAAAAGTACAATTTTACACTTTCCCATACATAATACACACCATACATGTTCTCCATGGTACTTTATGGAGAACATAATCACAACCCCAGCCACTGTTTCTGCCTACAAAAAGAGAAAACAAAAAGACACCCACTATGTTCTTCACAATACTGTATTTATAAGGTGTCCCCACCACTGCTCCCACTTCTGTGGGTTCTTTGGTTTCTTTCCTGTTTTCACCACCTGACAAAAACAAAGGGTAAAATGGTCTTGGACAAGAACATTGCGTAATATGCTGCATGATAAAACACGCATGACCTTGTTTCCTGTAACATTTTTCAGTGAAAAATGCGGGGGAGGGAGACTAGTATAATCTGAGACAGTCATGAAAAATGTGAAAACATCTGGATGAATGAGGTTATCCCCTTACTTCTATCCCAGCTTTTACACTACCTGAAGAGAATCTGAAAACACGTACTTCAACAAATTAGCCCTTTGCAGAAATAACTGCCAGCACATAAACAGGATAACATTTAAGTCAGAGTGAATCAGCAATCTCTACTGAACAGCCAAGAGCAATAGATGCCAGTGTCTCTTTTGGACTTCCCAGAAAGACTCTCTTAATCTTCAGCCTACCCTGCTTTTTCAGCTTCAGTTTAGAAATTGTGTATCAATTTGCCAGACCTGATGCAAATTTCATATACAAATTCCCTCCTCAAGGTGCAGGGGGTTTCTAGGGGATTTTGGTGGTGCTTCCCACACCCCCCACTCCCCATCTTTGGAAAAATGCTTAGAAGTTTTGCAGAGGAAACAAAGGTAGCTCTTTACAATGACATGTCAGTTACAGAAACCTGGAATATTGGTACTATTTAGAACGGCTTAACTTTGAATTACCTTTGTTTGTGGAAAACATAATTCCACAAAATGCAATCTATATAAGATGTCTTGCATTTTTATTTAAGTTTTCTTTGGTATTGCAGGAGCAGCTAAAATCCTAGGCAAGATTAGAGCCTGAAGCTCTAAACCAGCTAATAGAAAACCTGCTTAAAAAAAAAAAAAAAAAAAAAAAAAAACAAAACGAAAACACCCCAAACCACACCACCTCCCTCCTTGCCCCCCAACTTAGATCCTATACAAATTCAACATGGCTACAAATGGGCATTGTGCATGAACTAAATCACATTTATAAATCCTTACTCAATCAGGGCCTGGTCACATAATGCAATATAACAAAACATGAAAAAGACCCTCCGAGACATCCAAGCAACAATCTTGTGAGACAGTGCCACAGAAATATTTGAAATAAAGGGATTTCTGAATGCAAAAGTTTAATTAAACACTAATATCCTAAAAACCCAAACTATATAGATGCATTCACAAGCCTATCAAGTAATGATTTGGAGTTCAATTACCGTATATATAAATACTGGAGTTTCTGTTATTCTTTGATAGAAGGGTTGAAGTATTTTAAAAGAGGAATACATTCTTTTTTTAAAACCTATTTTAATGCTTCATATTGTTGAATAATTTACGATAGCAATGTTGACGTTTTATCTTTATAATTCAGGAAAATGTACTTGCTTGATAGTTTACTTAATGCTTCCTTAATCATCAATGGCCTGAGAGCTCTCCACTTGTTCCCTATCTGAAATACCAGCCAGCTTTTGCAAAGATACAGCACTACATGCTTTGCCAAGATCATGTTATCTGTATAAACACAGATTGTCAGAAAAAAATGGAAGCCAAAAAACCCAGGGCTCTGAAAGTAAACAAAGGTTCGTCATAAAATGTACCATTAGCGGAGATTCTGCAAAACTCTAATGAAAATGACAGGGAAAAAGAAAAGTTTACTTAAGACAACCATATCTTCACAATGTAGCATTTCAAATATTCTGTGTTCTCTTCTACATTAAAAAGAGAGAGAGAGAGACACTGGTGCTTCCCCTTGCACTGGAGAAGAGTCAAATTATCATCATATGTGCCCGGTACTTACAGAACTCTGTTTTGAGTATGATTATGCTTCCCTCTTAAAGAGAAAGAATATATTCCCATTTAAGATATGCTCTACAAAAAGCTCCCTATATTCATACTGTGTATTTCCCCAAGTTCTGAAATAAGAATGACACAAAAATTTTTTCATTATTCTTGATATTAAATCCTGAAAAGGCACAAGGAAATTGCAGAAAGTAAGAACATAAGAATTGTGCCCCAATAGATCAAAAAGCTCCAGCAGACTACCTGACGTGGATCCAAGAAAAAAACATAATGGAAAAGTAAATAATTATTTAAATGGGGGATACAATGGCTGTAGAATAAATACCTACTTGAAATACAGTATTTTTTAATCTTTCTCAGAAACAAGAATATCAAATTACTGGAACAAGCAGTCAAGAAAGCAGTAGATTCTGTATTTCTTGATTTTAAAACATCAAGAGTAGATGCACTGTTGCAAAATAGGCTTTAGAAACTTGGTGGAGGAGGAAAGCCAAAATGTAACTGGTCTGTGATATACAGAAGATCAGATAAGATACAGTGTTCTTTTCTGGATTTCAAAATGTGCTGCTATAGATTGTGCTATTATCAGTTCCTTTATGAGAAGGCATTATAAAATAAAGATAAAACATTTATAGCATGACAGTATTTTTAAACTGATAAGTTTTTTATAAAAAAGAAACATGACAAGATTCCCACTGAACTATTTTTCAACTATTTTTAAAAGTCTATCTGATGACAGAAAACTAGAAAAAACTCAAAACACTCAAGTCTCTCAGTACGTAAGTCAAATTCCAACACAAGCTTTGCCTCTGGGCCCTTAAGTCTAGGGCTTTCATCTACATTTCGATCTTGGATGAGTTCTCACTACTCTAAGGAAAGTTCTGCAGATGTACCCACTCAGTAACATGAACCAAGACACATCAGTTCTTCCTGCTATACTTCAAGTCAGGAATCATACTGTTGCAATCTTGCCTAAAGGTGGTATTTTCCCCACACACTTTTGGATGGAAAATTCAAACCTACCTAAAGTGATCTGTTCAAAATTTAGGATACTCTGCTCTCTAAGTAACAGAATAAGATGGGCCTTTTCCTAGATCAACCTCAAACTCACAAACCACTTCAGTTTTCTACAGAACTTTTCATCATATTATGCATATTTATTTGCAGCTTCACCTCAGCTCTGCCAAGCTAAGAATTTCAGACCTCTCTGCCAGGGTCTGGAACAAGCTGCTGCACAGGAGTAGACTTTCATGGACCTCAAGAAACACTTTGCAAGGCAAAACAGAAAAAGATTAAGTATTCCACACTACTTAACTTGTGGCTAACAAAGAGATGAAAAAAAAAAAAAAAAAGCTATGACCGTGATGCAAGGAAAAACCCAGATAGCCCCACAAAAAAGGCCTGTTAAAGATACTGCAGGCTCCTTGACACTTTTTATTCCATTGAATACAATTACTTTTAATTAGATAAGCTGGAGCTAAGCCTAGAATACAAATGAAATAGTGTATTACAGCCAAATTTTTGTAACTTGCAAACTACACTGTATAAGACGTCTTCAGCTGAACTAGTGACTCTTAAGAGGTTTTTGCACATACATTTTGGGTATAAGACAAGTTGCTGAGACCCACTAAAATACACTAGAAGTTTAAAACCGACCATGGTCTCTCCTCTCTTTATGCATGCTTTGAGCTCCTGAAGATACACCCTAACAAACTACAAATTACTATAAACACTGCTAGTTAGTAATTTGTTAAATTTATATTCCAATTAGCAAACTAAATCCAGTTAAAAATCCTAAGCAGGAATTAAAAATGTCTGAAAGGACCACTTCTGACCAGGCATTCCAGTATCTATAAATGGATACCTCTCTACCCCCTCCTCCCCTTAAGAGTTTGCCACATCTGCTCACCTACCGGTAAATGATCTTTTAAATAGATTTTTTTTTTTTTTTTCTTAATCGGTACATAGTAAGGACTTTGACCACTAGTACGTGCAAGAAACAGTCCACCCACACCTAGATCCAAACTAAACATCATGATATTTGTCTGCCAATTCATCAAATAATAACTGAATTGAGTTTCATTTTGTTAAAGCAAATAAGGTCACAGTGCAATTACATCCCTCTGACTGGCACACAGACAAAATGAAAATGTAAAAAATCCTACCCAAATAACAGAAGAAGCCAGACCATGGCCTTAATTTTTTAGATCACTGATAGCATTCTTTGGTATCAAATTTATTTAAAAACAAAACCTCACAATGCAGCTTTGCTGTACCAGACAGAGCATGCTTCTGTTAGTGACAACTTAGCCTCAGTGCCATCAGATTATTTCCACTATTCTAGGCAATCTTTACCTATTTGCACAACTCCACAACTATGCATAGAAATCTTCATGTTTTCAGTTTGCATCGCACTTGACTACTAGGGTGCTTTACATAACACAGTGTCACCTCTCTTATTTTCCAGCCATAACACATGTACAAGGGTCTAAACTATCTGCCTACATTCATGCTGTGAGCCATATGTAGGTCAGGTATAAACACAATCCTTTGTTTCACAAAATAATTAATAGAATAAATTTCATTGTAGAGAAAGAACTACCTCATAATTCCCTTCAAGAAAAGTAAATAGTTGAAAAATTAAGTAACACCGTAAAGGAAGTGCTGTTGAAATCTCCAAACTGCTTAAACATTGCAAAAGGAAATCCATTTTAAAATTCAACCCTTGCCGTAACGCTCCCCATACATAGTGTCTCAGTTTCATTTTTCAGTTTTAGTATATACAGGAAACCTCAGGCAGGGGAAAGAAAAAGAAACTCTCCTGAACACAGAGTTCAACACAAAGGGCATGTGTAAGAAAAAAAACCAAACTATACCAAGGGAAGAAAAAGGCATTAAGCAGGAAAGACATAGGTGCAATATATTTAACATGTGCCTCAAAGTAACACAGTACAATGATTCTGCAAACCGTTTCCATTCTCACTCTTTAGAGTTCAGTAAAACAAGAATGAGGTAACAAATGTGACTCTGTGAACACCTCTATCAAAGCCTGTGGGTGTACTGTTCAGTACCTCATAGGTGACCAAGATACAACTCATGCCTTCAACGGAAGCAGGATTCTTAATGGCTCTGTGATCCAGTCTAAATACCATTACTATGTAGACTTAATGCCTCTGCATTATGCCAAGCAGGAAACAAAGTAAGTTCACAGAAATGGGCTCTTGTTACTCTTCCATCCCCATTCAGGACTGATGGGTTCTAAAAGAAGTGGAGTTTATCTCACTTAGCAGATGCTTCCCCTCCCACTCCCCTGAAAACTGTTCATAGACAGTATCACCATTTAACACTTGACCTCATCAACTTACTGGCATAAGCAGCATACGTCACCATAACCACATGTAAGGACAGTTTAAGCTGGGACAGATCCTGCCAGTTACTTTGGACAGACAGTCAGAATTGCAAGTGGTGGTATAGCAGTTTCTTTTTGAGAAAAGAAGTTAAGGTAGTTTGATGACTCTCATAATCAATAAAGGATGTTAGAGACCCACTAAAACCAAATAATGTAAGAAGTGGTAGAGCCTAACAGCCTTCTCTTGCGCTTCCTTTACCAGCCACATGCTTTTGTTGACAGAAAGAAGAAAAAGAGCTGGTAACAGGAAAAACAAGCAAATCCTTGAGGGCTGGGGGGGGGGGGGGGGGGGAAGAATAAGAGAGAATCAGGAGAGAAGAGAACAGGATGACAGATATCAGAAACTGATAGTTACAGCAGAACATAAGATCTTCTACAAAGATTTGAGAATCCCTTACTCTAAAACCTGTATGTTGCTTGAATAGTCCTCAAGTTTGGAATGTGTTATTAGATCAAAAGCACAGATGAGTATGCCAAGTCTGAGCCCAAATGCCTCAAAGACAGCTGGTTTTCCTTTCCCCATCCCTCCTCCCCGCCAAGCTTCTCTAACAGAGAAACACTCCTTTCTCACCTCCCACCCGCAACTGGATACAGAACCAGGTTCAAATTTTAACTGAAATAGCCTCAGTCACTTAGCATTTACTCCACCTTGTTTAAAACTAATTAAAGTTGTTTAAAAAGAATTAAAAGTTAGTGGATTGCTAGGCAGGCATGACCTTAATACACACAAGGTGAAACAGGTGATTGTGCACAGGCAGATGAAAAAACCTAGCAAGTTGGAACCTACTTGATCTCCATAGGTATAGGAAAATACATAGTAACTATTGAATGTGACCAGAAGTCTGGACTCCATTTGATTCCTAGAAAAATCCAAAAAGAGGAAGGAAATTAAGGCATCCTGCCACAATCAACTTCTGCCAAAGCATTGTTTTATTTTAACCTTTGGAAACGTAATTGAATACAAATGAAAGCTTGGGAAGACGTTTAAACTACTACTGAAGAGAAAATACCTTCTTACAGCAATTATTTGCTGGGAGGCAGTGACAAGACACCAGAGGGATGAGATACTCCATGATGGGAAAGGAGTGAAGTAAAGGCGGGAGCCTCAGTTCAAGGGGAAGACTGAGACAGCACACCAAGTCATATGTGGGACAGAAATCAAGAAAACTAGCAAAAGGGTAGATATTTGCCCTACTTTATCTCCTGCACCTCTATGTTCTTGTCTAGTAAGAAAGAGTACACAGGATTCTTTCATTCCCCTCCCATCTCTTGACAGACACAGTCTCTCCTAATCAGGTCCCAAACTCACCTAAGTAAACCAATTCTGTATGACTCCCCACCAAGGACTCTCCTTCCCCAGTTCCTTTGGGTTCTGTGCATCTGCCCAACATCCCCAGGCTACCAAATCAGATAATGCAGAGCGTACGGTAAGGATCACATTCCATACCACAGGGTAAGAATGAGTTTTCCATTCCCATGGTGTCCAAATCATAGCTACACTGAAGCAGAAATAAGAGGCAAGAATAGCTGCTGTTAAAAATATACCACAGGTGGTTGGGTGGCTTCCCCCCGCCTTTCCTTTCTGGAGGGAAGGAGAAATTACTACTTTTTTATAAAATATTTCTTTGGTTCTTCCATCACTCTCCAAACAACATTTACTTATTCTCTCAGAGTGCTGGAAAAGTTGACAGAGGAGGATTCAGTCACATTGCTGAGCCACAGGGGGTGGTGATTAGGATCCTTAAGGCAAGGATTTCAGTCATTTCTTCCTCTTTAAACATGGGGAGTAAATGGGAAACACCTCAGAGGCAGCTAATGCCTTTGAGCATTACATGCACAGCTAATGCCTTTGAGCATTAAAATTACAAGTGCCACCCTCCTGTTGCTGACATTTGCAGAGCTTTTTTCTTATGAAGGCAGAATAAATGAAACCTGTAAAATCATATTTTAGAGAGACAGAAAGTAAAAAGAAGTAGGATAAAAGATCTTTATGGGAAAAATCACCCCATCAGGGGTGATTCACGGGAGAAGAAAAAAGGAGGGGGCTTAAGGAGTCTTTCAGTAGAGCACTTGAGCAAGACCAAGTTAACGCAGCTGTCCAAATCACCTTTTGAACCTTCTCATTGTCTGTACAGTGTGTAAAAATACCAGTAAAAGTGATTGTTACTGCTCAACAAACTTGAGCCAGCATGGCACAAGAGGACATGCTAAGCATATTCCCAATTACAGAATAAAGAATGTTTAGAGTCTCAACTACTGACAAGTGTTACCTGTTGCAGAGCCAACCAGTCTTACTGAAAGAAACCAGAACACTTAATACTTGTCGCAACATGCTCCTCCAGAAGAACAAAGCAGCTCTTATCCCTGTGGTTCCAGCCAGGTACTCTGTGATCTGCCACTCTCAAGCAGAACAGAGAGATAGGGAAGTAGCTGTGTTATTTTCTTACCACCTGGAACATAAAATGAGCCAAACTAGGAATAATTATAAGCATCTGGCTGTCTCCCAAGTGCATACAAAACAGAACTGAAGAAACAGTTCTGCAGAGTCCAGCAGCTCACATGTGTGGGCTTCAAAGCTGTTCAAGTTCTTCTTGGGAAGTTTATGCAAACATCCTCTCAGATAAATCAGTTTTGCTTCTTCATGGACACAAAAAATAACATGGTTTTCCATAGAGCTTTTAAAAGACCCAGCCTAAATATGAACAGGCTTCAGCAAGGTGTGCCAACTATTCCAGTGATTCTACATAAATCTTTGAAAAGGTGTATAAAATACATCAATGTCAGCCAATTTCTTCTCTAGCCAAACAGACATGCAATCAGCACTGTGGGTTTCAGTGCTCTACTCACTGGTGGTCTTGATGGACAGTCAGCTCCCAGACAGCTTTTGAAGCAGCTTGTCATTTCCCCTTTTTGCCACAGGGCTTATCCCCCCAAACATAGCTTGTTCTTGTACTATGAGTCTGATTGCTTTGCAACCATACAGAAGTTGAAGAGGTCCCAGCACAGCCTGGGAAGAAATAAACCTGGATATTCAGAAGCACTAAAAGCAAGGGCAACACAATTAGCTGATCCTCACTTGCCAATACTAAGTTAACATTGGTCTTTCTACTGCCTGATTCCTGAGGCAACCTGTTCATTTAGGTTTGAGAGGGGTTGTATGACATCCAACACACAGCAAATCCTCCCACAATGGATGGTGTCTGTTTTATCTATTCACTAAAGTGGCTGTCAAAGTTAATTAAATGCACTTGTGGTACATCTCCTTCCCTCAGCTGCTTTACATAGCATTATCATAATATAGATGACAGATTTATGGAAAATTAGAGATAGGTACCTGCCTTTCAAGTAAGGGGTTTTTTTCAGCCCTTGAAAAGAATTCAAATTAAAGAAAACTGTTTTTTTACTTCAAGCACTTGCCTAAATTGCAAGACTAGTGTGGGGGTTTTTAATTAATAGTGTGTAGGTTTTTGATCAGTAAAGTATCAGTTTTACGATTAGTAGGTATCACAGCAGACAGTTCATCACAAATGATTTTGTGATTATTAACAGCTTCCCTAGACTACCAATGTGATAAGCCTGAAAAATTTGATTTCCCTTCCATCACCAGTGCATGATGTGAATTTCTTACTGACTACTGCCCAGATTCAGCTGTCTATTGTACAGGAAAAGAAACTGGCAGAGAGATGGCTAGTAAGTTCCTAATTAACTGTTAATACTTCTTTGGATGTTGCTCACAGTGGTTGACTGAAGCCCAGTGACCACTGTAGGCATACCAGACAATACTTTTGAAAAAGCCTCCAATAGGCTGATATTCTCTACCAGCATAGACAGTATAAGAGAAATTAATTATTGTTTACGGCAATGTAATTTTCAAGTATGTGAACTTACCAACAAAGATAAACATGGGTGATATTTTTTGGACACATCATCAAAAAGCTACCTTGTTCCATCCATTTTGCACTACAGCCATTGCCTAACTGCATTCCTTCCATTCCTTTTCATTGAAGACTCAGAACAGGTATCCTTCTTGATTCAGAAACCAAACTCCTAAATGTTTGCTTCCTTCCAAATGAGACCAGTCTCTGGTCCTTTAATGTCTCTTGATCCTCACAATCTGAGGTGCTCTTTTTACTCCTACAATGAAAGAGTATCAGTAAGCATTTCTGGAACACCTACACTCCATGATAACTAATGAACAATGACAGAAAGGCTCAATTCTTCATACTCACTAGTTATGAAACAAATCTTCATTAGCCTATCACTTCCGTTTCTTTCAGCTGTATGAAACATTCATTCCTTTTCCTCAAACTGCTTTACAACAACCATTCTCACACCTGTAAATCGAACCCCTGTTTTGAAATATCTGTAGAGAATTTAGCTACAACAACTAATATTCTTAATTTATGAACATACATTTACAGCAGTTTTGGAGTAGTTTTGAATTAATGCGCACAAAGCTTACTCATATATTTAGTCATCTTTTGCTTTTCTGAGCATTCCACTCTATAAAAGCGCTTTTTGCTTACTGGCAGAGATCCAAAAGGCAGAGATCTTTCCTCAGCCAGCCTCAATGTTTAGCACATTGTGAGATTTCAGACTAGTTTTGCTTTTTGACTGCCTACTGAACAATTCTGTTACTTGTATTTATTCTGCACCTAAACTACAACAGGAGAACGTGATTTTGAGAGTTAATGATCTCCCAGTATGTTGTTTTCAAGCCATCTGCTTGCTCACTTGCTTTAGAATAGGCATGCAGGATCGGACTAAAGGCACATCTAGCTCTTCTAACAGTGGCCAAGGTTGAGTGCCCAGAAAAGAGCTTACGAATAGGACAAGCCTACAACAGTACTTGTCCAGTGTAGTTTCACAGTGGTTTGAGATTCACAAGCATCTTAAGCCAGGATGAATACAAAATCGTATTTCTGTTCTTTACGAACAAAACCTGAAAAAGAGGTAGAAGCAGTGTTTGTTTGTTGATCAGGCTCTTTACAGTGCAACTACTGCAGTCCTTGTTAGTATCACATTCAAGACTTCCTTGTATTCCTCTATCTTCAGTAAAGCTCTTACCTGTGATTAAGACAGAATGGTATTTTATCATTTGCAGGGACTGCCTTCGCAGGTTCTAGTCCTTACCTTCTTCCCTGACTTTAGAAGACAGACTTTCTACATCAAAGGTGTTTTATTTCAGGGTTCCACTCATTCTTTCCCCATATATTACACTCTAACACCACATTACCTTATATATTTAATCCTTTTCCCAGCAGCATTATTCCCATGTTACTGCCAAAAGCCTACAGCAGTGTTTTGGGCACTGATCAAGACTAGCAACGTGTAGCAAGGAGAGAGCGTTAACTGCTTGGCAGAAGAAAGATAGTGGCAGCTGGTAAGTTGGTGTTTAAAAAAAAAAAAAAAAAAAGAGTTGGCATAGTGCACAAGGAAAGAAAGCCCCCATTGCATTTCATTTTCTTAGGTCAGTCCTGAGTGAAAAAGTTACTGATCGGCACTATTATACATCACCTGGTTATAACATACAAAATCTTCTGTATAAGAAATAAGAAAAACACCTTCATTGTATGTTTGAAACAAAGTTAAATAAGTAAATACATTTTCACATTGTCAGATGATGGATTAAATTAATTCATACTGCCTAATCACACCATGACTACAGTGAATATCTAAATGTTCCCAATTCCAATGTTTATGTAAAATTGTTAATACAATCATTTCTGTTAATGCAAACAAACCAAATTAACATTCTGTTGGGCTCATTACTTCTTAAAGAGAAGAGATTTTTATGCTTCTGTACAATGCCCTACTCTTAGCACCTATCATAACATATATCCTTCTTCCTCCTCAGTTTCCGCTCATTTCAATTCCTTAACCACAACACCCTCATCCCTAAGCAAACAGGCCTCTCTAACTCTCCTCACAGCCCAGAAAACTTCAGCTTTTGACCCTTGGCTAGCTTTTGTTGCATTCCTGTCTTTGTCTGATCTCCCACTAAGCCAAAGGAGGTATTAATTCTCATAGTCAGACAAAGGAGCTCCATCAAATAATACTCTGCTCTCTAATAATGCATCTCTCCCTCTACAATCTTCAGCCCCACAATTCTACCTGCCACCCGTTCCACAACTTCTCTCCATCAGCACTGGCCACTTCTCATTTGACTTCGTTTCTGTTCTTTTCTTGGTCTACTCTTATGACTACTGAATCTCTCTCCTCTTACCCCTTTATTTCTGCCCACTCCATTCTGCCCATCCCCACATCTGCTCTAGCTCTCTCCAGCCTGACTTGAACATCTCCACAAGCTTCTGTTTCCACTCAAGCTGAGGACCACCTTGCAACTGATCAGTCTGAACTTCCAGTACATATGATTATTCTCCAACACTGATTTTACTAGGAAAAGGACCTTCCTGCCAGCACAAGTGAACCCCATGCTGCTTAACTTGCATTTCAGACTCCATTTTCCTGCCTCTGCTTCTTCCTGTCCTGATTTCTTCCCAGGGCAAACAAACTGCTAAATCGTCTTACCTGTGTACCTTTCCCGCTGGTTTTTTCCTTCCACTACTTCCCCTCTACTTGATGATGTCACAAATTTACATGTCTGTCTGATCCCATCCTTGATCTCTGTATTTCCACTAATTCCATTAAATTTTCTGACCTTGCTCATTCTTTCCTCTTGTTCTACTCTTTCATCTTCACAGGCAGTTTCTGTTTCCCTTTCATTCCCCACCAGACTAATACAAAAACCCAATCTCCTTGTCCCAGTTACTGTGTGAAATAGGCCTCTTCCATACTGCTTCTCTTGCCAAGAGACACTCTCCATAAGATTCTGACACCTACCTCAAAAAAAGTAAAAGAAAAAAACCTAGAAAGATGTTGAAGTGCTGTCTGCCAACTTGTCTGTTATTGGCCCCTTGCCCTTCCTCCTCATCTGGCTATACTTGCTGCATACTGCCTTGTGTGCAGAGTAGAGGCCAGTTTTTCTGTTCTGCATATGTATATCACCAATGCAGCAGAGTCCTCAGACAAGTTTAGAGATTCTGAGAAGTTGGACAATGTTGATTACACCTAGGAAAACACTTTATAAGGAAAACGCTGCACAATTAAAGCTACCTAATAGGCTCACGGAAGTCTTGTAGAACAGACAGAACTGCTTGAGAGCAGTAACTTGAGAGTTACTGTTTTTTCCTAGGTAAGTATATTTGTTTAGTCTTAGCTTTGTGTGTCACAACAGATCGGTGGATGAATCACATATAAATCAATCCATTCTCTTTAATTATTTGACTTTACAAAGATGATTTCCGGCTAAGTCATAAATGGTAACACCAAGATGAACTGGACATTTTCATGTGAACATTTAAGATGACTAACACTTATTTTTGTTCCAAACACATATGAATTGCCATGCCATTTATTTCTACAGCACCTTGACAATATTTCAGTTTCTTACCAACCATCATCTTTTTTCTTTTCTTTTTTCTTTCTTTCATGCAGTTGAAACAAAAAAGTTTCAACTGCATGAAACATTCACTTACAATTTCTAAGGCAGATGATGACCACTGGTCTTTTGAGATCAGTAATACAAATCTGAGCACTACTAAGTTTCCAAAATGTACCTGTTTTCCTGCTTACAAAGAACGAAGACAGGGAAAAATAAGAGCTAACATGCTCCTATTGGGATACTTCTAGTTTGCAAAGTATATTCAACTTTTTCATCCATTTTCCTGATACAGAAGAATTACAGCATTTGGAAAACTAAGCTTACAATTCAAATAAAAGTAAACTAAAATATTTTGATAGTCTGCCTTTATAATAATGATGACATATAAAGGAGAACAGATTCTTAGAAATTCACAACTGATCTTCTCCAGTGATGCCTTCCTGACCCCGAAGTAGGAAACAACAGGCATTACTAAAAGAAAAATCCTGGTTGTGCTTTTATTAAGGCACCTCTGATTATACAGGTTGACCAGCAGAGAGAGCTGCATGAACTGGAAAGCCTGCATCTCAAATAGGGCACTAGTCAACACCGACTATCTAGAACAGCAGCAGGGACAGTATTTAATTAATAACATAAGAAAAGGATATTAGTATGCATGTGTAACACACAAATAGTCCACAAGAAAACTGAACCCACACAAACACGTTCAATTCTCATACACAAATGCTAGGCATCTTGCTAACATATGAGAAAGAATGCAGACAGTTCTGAAGAGTTGGAGTTCTAGAAGAGTTCTTACACAAAGTGGCTTCCTTGAAATCATCAACACAATTTACGGTACCAAAACCAGTGAGCCGCTGGCAAAGCCGTGGAAGCAGGGGAGGCGAGCGTTACCATTATTGCACCTTCAAATAAGATCTTTTGAACACATGGGGGATCAACATGTAATTTATGAAGTCCAAAGAAACCTTACCTCATATTCTCTATCTTTCAGGATGTGTTCCTGATTACTCTTCTACACGCTAGCTTTTCAGTACATAAACAGATCCATTTAACCATTTAAACCCCGTGAAAAAGCAGAGAAAATTCTAAATAAAGAGAAGCAAGTATACTTAAATGTAAGGCTTTTAGCACTAAAAGAATTGCTTTCCGCCTCAAATTACAGAACTATCTATAACAGCCGCAGCCACGAGCTGACACTAATCACAAACCAACACAAACTAAACTACAAGTGGCAGCAAGACTCATACTAGTCTGCTTTTTCTCCCAGTTTAAAGGGTTTAATAAGCTACACATATCTGAGAGATACCAATTGTATAAACATGCCACAGAAATAAAAATCCAGTGAACCAAGTGCATTTACTTGCAAATTTCCCTGCAAGAGACAGCAACATTTGAGTTCAACAAGCAGCACAACTGATTTTGAATGCCTACAAAAACAGCCACACTCCTATTTTATCATCACCAAAACTTACTTAAGATTACTCTAATTATTTAACTATTAACTAACTGCAATACCAAATTTACTTCAAAAAAAGTCTCAAATATGAAGGTTAACACAGTCTAATTTCTCCTTGGAGGAGCATGGTTTCACACCAGCTTAAATCTGTGAATATCTGGAATGTTGAAGTCCCACTCTCCCTTTCACCCGGTATTACTACTCACTCCCTTATGTCAGCACTTGTATTTGTACTGTGACAACATTCAGTAAACCAATTTCAGTTAGGACTATTTCAGAGTTTTCAGCAGGAGCAGTTCTCTACACTTTTTCACTCCACAGACACAGGATTGCTAGCACAGGTGCAGAGAAATGTATGTGAACATGCCCCAATCTAACACTGGCATAGAACTGTATTCTCAGTGAATGCACCACTGAAAATCAAAGTTTCTCTAAACCTACAGGGAAATCAGCAGTTAAGAAAAAGCCGGTTCATGGCTGGAAATTTACATTCTCTTAAAAAGAAACTCAAGGAAAATATGAAAACATAAGAGTTCATACAGGAAAAAGGCTATGAGCATACTTTTTTCACTTCAGTTAACCAAAAATATCTGTGCACGTTCAGCAGGCTTTTGCAAGGATTTCGACTTAGAATCCCATTATGTCCCACTTCAAGAAACAAATGAAAAATATACTTTAGAGAGGTTTATACATACTAATTAGAGTCTCAAAGTAATTGTCAACGGGTAATCAAAACCAAGCAGGGTTGTTTACCCTGGGGTTATGATTATTCATACACGGGTGCAATTCAAGCTAATATTTTCTTTGGTGTGAGACATTACACTGTTTTTATATAGCAACAAAAACAAAAGTCACAACTACTACATATGAAAGTGACAAAGGCTGACATAAATTATAATTAAATAATAGGAAATCATAGACTAATACAGTTGGAAGGGACTTATAGTGGTCATTTGGTCCAATACGCCTGCTCAAAGCAGGGTCAAATTATGCCAGGCTCAAAGCCTGCCTAGTGAAGTTCTTCCCATCTTCCCGGACGGATATTTCACAACCCCTCTGAACAGCCTGTTCCAGTGTTTGACCACCCTCCTGCTGAAAAAAAACATTCCTTAATAACTAACAAAAATTTCCCATGTTTTCACTTGCATCTGTTGTCTCTCATCCAGACGCCACGTACCTTCAAAAAAAAAGTCCAGCTCCATATTCTTTATAGCCTCCCTTTCAGGTAGCTGAAGACAACAAACAGATGTCTCCTCACCTTTCTCCAAACGGAAACACACAGTTCTCTCAGCCCCTTGTACATCTTGTACTCCACCCCTATTCATCTTTGGTGATCCTTCACTGGACTCATTCCAGCATGCCAGTGTCAATCTAGTATAAAGAAGCTCTGAACCAGAATAGCACAATCAGACAAAATTACTGTCCTTTCAAATAAACCGTTCTTTCAAAAGAAATATATTTTAATGATACAAATGCAAAGTTAGATACCCAAGAAAAATGCAGGCTACACCTAGGAAATGACTGAGTATGCCCTGAAAAGTAGTAGTTGCAATAACTACTGGCATAGTGAAAATGAATTTTCAATATAATTCAGCAGTAAACATCTAAGCAGCACCCATATATATGGATCAGATTATGTTTTCGTTATACATACACACATAGAACATTATGCACATTCAATTTTACTTATGTACTTTATATATAAAAACATATATATATAAATGAAGGGACTTGGTCATCAAGGGTGGAGACAATTTTACCTCTACATACCACCTGGCTGAAATCCCAAACAGGAATACAGTTCTATAGTCTGGCAGGAGTGACATTTATTTAAGATTATTCTAGTTTGAAGACTATCTAGACAATAAATTACAAATATAAAAATGCAAGACTAAATCAAAGAATAAAACTGTCATTTATAAACATCTGTTGTCACTGTTGGAAGTTGTATATATTTGACACATCACTGAACTTGCTGGAGCAGCTTCTGTCTCGCAAAAGTCTGCAAAACAACTGCAAGACCTGCATGAGAAAGAAGGAACAGTAACCCCAAATTCTCCTCTTACGTAGGAACTTTGCTATGCAACAAACACAAAGTGGCTGGTTCAGTTTTAAACTTCCTTTGGGCTAACATGATTTATTAATTATTTTTTTTCCAAGCAGTGCAGACCAAACTTTACAATGAGACAATCCCTTTCCCCAAACTTGAAGGGTATTTCATAGTACTCTACAATAGACTTTGCTACACAAGAGAAACTTGTATTTTACTCCATGTAATATCAATGACCAGCAAATTCAATCTGTAGATGGAAAACAAAGTTAACACAGAGACACAGACTGATTCCTGAAAATGCACAGTTAACTTACATTGCAAGAAACATCTGGGATATGAAGCTAGTTAAACTTCTACCAAGAACTTCAAGGCTTTACTAATAAACAACAGGACCTGCTCCACAGAAATGTTCTCAAAGTAACAAGTCCAGTGGGTGCTAAATGTACTGGTGGTTGCCTCCAAAAGGCTGTATCTTCTCTTCTATCTAGGAGAACAACCTTTCAATTACCGCAGCAGTAACTCAGAAATCAACCTTAATTAAAAAATAAACTCTTGCTACATAAAACATGCTTAGATTTATTCAGCTACTAGCTGAGTCACTTATTACTCAAATATTTTTGTTTATCATGCCCACATAGCTCGGAATGAAAATGGAGAAGCATTCAAATTAATTTTGTTGATTTCATAAGGCTTTGACTGAAAGCCCAAGCAGTGAAACATTTGAATCCTGACAGCAAAAAATCAGAAATCAAATTAAACATGCTGCAGCTCTGTCAGATTCAGGGGTCTAACATGTTTGATTGTTGACTTGCTTTTTGCATATTAATCTAACACTTTTTCAATTTGAGTCCCAAAAGAGCTGGGTACTTTAAACTAGGCAAATATCAGAAGCTAGGTTTCTAGCGATAATACTGAATCTTTTGAATAGAGGTGTTTGGTTATTTTTAAGTGTACAGGAACAAAAAAATATGATCCAGCTGCAGATCCTCTTTAAAGGCACTTGAAATTTGTCTGCTTCAAAGGCTGTAATCACATATGCAGTTATGATTGTTCTTTTGTTCTTGACATTTTATGGACTTTATTTTATACTGAATACAATCAAATAACAGAATCAGTGCTTTGACAGAAGCCACCTATATGTATCTCTAAAAGGGGGGTGGTGGTGTGTGGTAATTCCTTCAATTACTGTCACAATACCGTATATCTAGGTGTCTAGGTGCAAGGATTTTGCCAGCTTAATGCCCACCCTTTATCACTGCGGCAGCAGTACTAGAAATAAAACAGCGACAAATTCAAACCTACTAGCCTTCTCCATCCATGTTACTCAAGTGCAGTTAATTCAGTTGTCCTTTGACTCAATCAGCAGAGGATCCTTGCAGCAATGAAGGCCCCATCTTGTGAGGCCCATCAGGAGCAGTAGCATGGCCTTTCCTGTCTGCTAGGCCCATGACATTAAAGAGAGTGTCAGTACTCAAAACTTTTAACCCTTGCCGTTTTTTTATCCCTCTCTCTTCTCCATGCTTTCTGCTCAAAGACCTAATTCCTCGTTTATCAGGCTTGTTTACAGGGAGTGTTGATAACAGGGACACAAAGCTCCCACATACCTTCTCATCCCAGCCTTGCCAGACCTCTTCCCCCTAACGCTGTCCACCGCACCGTACTAGCAATTCTACCCTATAAGCAAACAAAACCAGCACACACTCGTGCAGTTGTTCTCCCTTACACTCTTTGTAACTGACACATGGGATGGGAAACTTCTCTCACATCACTAATGCAGGGAGGCACAGCCAGACAGCCAAAGGCTTCACATGCCAGTGCCCGGATCCTGGTGAATGGACATCCTCATTGAAGCAAGTGTATTTTCCACTATGGCCAAAACAGCTGAAACATCGTTACATCTTTTTCATTTTTACGAAATCAAAGCCATCCCACATGCAGTTCAACTGACTTCTTCGAGCTGCAGTTGCTCTCAGATCAGTCCCTTCTGTGTTGCTTTCCTCAGCTGCCAAGGACCCCCATCACTGGCCCTTCATTTCACGAGCTTTTCTAATGGGGTAGAATGACTCAGACAAGCGACTAAGTATTTCTCAGTTTACCACACAAATGCAAATATATTGCCTATACTGGGCCTGCAAAGCCTCAAAACACCTCTCACGCTGAGCCTCCAGTCCAGCAGTACTGTAATTATGCTGGCAGCTAAATCCTCTTCAACTTTTTTTCTGTTTTCATGTTTTTCCCTTCTCTTCTATACATCATAATTCTCTCCCCATCCTCAAAAAGACAAAAGGAAAAAAAAGTAGGGGAAAAAGAGGGGGGGAAAAGAAACCCACCCTCTTCTGTTCTTTCCACTGTAATCAGTTCCCCTGCTTTATTCTGTATTTTGTGAAAATTCCCCACTTTAAATTCCTTTCCCTTTGGGATAGTCTGGGCATTCTCCATGTCCCATTTCCTCCTTCCTTTCCTAGCAGCAGGACTCCTCAAAGAAACTCATTCTGCCCCTTAGAGAGGGGTTTTTTTTCTTTTCTGTAGAAGACAAAAAAGCCAGCTCTCCCTAGTATTTAGTCTCCTTATCACTCAAGAGCATACAAATTGCTTTTGGAGTTGATAATCTGCAATGTCTTCTTGTGTAACGGCTCTCAAGTCAGTAATTAGAAATAATCCATTAAAAGTATAAATTATTGATCAGGCTATTTATGTGTCCACTGAACTTTGTAAAATGGGATTATCTGCAAACAGGCTGCACTCAGAGACTGACTTCTAATGGGGAAACAAGTTAATGTAGAAATTTACATAAACCCTAGAAATATATATAGAAAATATACCTAGAAAAAGGTTCTAGTAAATTCATTTTTATACTATCATTAAGGGTAGCGTTGCCAAATTTTTCTTGCTCCTGTGCTGCAAATTACTTCATTTCTACCAAACCATAATCAAGTTTAGATTACAGTGTTGTTTTCATTAGTTTCATTAGTTCCAGCACTATTGGTGACCTAAAAATCACGGGGTTTTTTGTCTTCTACTTTGTGTGTGCAAGCAACACACAACTGCAGATGTTCAATGATGTGATACTATTATTGAGTCTAGATATCATGCATTCATTCCATATAGTCTAATTATCGTAGCAGTTTTGACAGTAAACATGATGTTCTTTATTCAACCAGGATTTCCAGGTTACAAGGGCAAAAACAAAAAGGCAGACAAATCAACAAACTGACACTCCCACATACAGTCTGTAATCTATGGCTGACCTGCCATTTCTTTCATTACTTGTATACACCATTTAACACTTTAAGTATGGCTGTAATCATATAATGAGATTTGCTAAAGCCAGACTTTGTGTGAACTAGTCCAACAGTAGCATTTTGATGATCTACTTGCTAGACACCTAGAATACTTTTAAAATGTTTTGAAACCAGCAGAAACAGTAGCACCAGTCATAAAATGTTTGCAATGCTGTAGTAGCATTTTGAAAGCATGTGAAATTTTCTAATCATGACCTAGATTACCTCCCATGTGCCATAAACCAGAGGCAGGTTATAATTATAACTGCAGAGTGATAAATGTATATTTATGCATGCAATGATAAAAGATTCCCTCTCATAAAAAAAATCAGAACTGTGTTACATTTTATTGTAAACACTGCATGTACTATTATGTATTTATGAGTATAAAATTGTTTCAGTAACTTAGTTCTAGTTTTATGTCGCAATTCACTATCCATTGTTAGTACTGTGATCTGATACTTTAATTATGCCTTCAGAAGGACCTCACCCATTACACAGATAAAAGAAAAGGAAATAAAAGTATGTAGGAACAAACAGGAAAGGAGAGATCACCAATTACGATTGCAAAACTAATCCTGTACACCATCTGTGACTGTAAAACAGATGTGATAAAACAAAAAGGTTTGTTAAACTGCTACTTTATTCCACCACACACTCTAAATAAGGGAAGGACCACAGTCTGAAATACGTATTTCTGCTCATTCCACTCTTAAGAAACTAAAAAGCTATTGGTGAAAAGTAAGGAATGTGCGCGTGCACATGTATCAGATACAGCATTTACTGGGAAAATAAACTCCAGTTTATTTTAGAGGTAATTTTAGTTCAAGTTATGAATTCTTTAATGCTCACATATAGCCAGAGTCTCTGGCCCTCAACCATGGTGAATCAAAAATAAGCAAGACACTCAAACACAGCATGAACAGCAGCCCCAAAAACCTACTAGCATCAATCTTTTTCTAGATTGTCTATACTAAGGTTACAAAAGAAAATTTCCAGACGTATCACAAGAAAGGACTTCTCCATTCTCAACAAATCAGCCACACTGAAATTTGAAATTACACAGTACTTTCCAACAGCTGTAACTTCTGCTTAATAAACAAACATGTACATTAACAGTTAAGGTTAAAAAGACCTATACAAGGACTTGCACTGTCTGCATTTCCAGTACAGAACCACTCAACTACCCACACTTTCTGGCACCTTTTTATCCATCTCTGTCATCTGGGTTTTTTCCCCTCATTCATAATACATTTTTACTTTCTCCCATTATCCCTGTATTTCAGACCAAACACCAGTTCTCTTCCAGTCTACTGCCAAGCTGCCTGCCAGTCTCTCTTCCTTCCAGACAAATATTGATTCATCTCATTCCCCACACTTTGAAATAAATTCTAATCACAATACCACACCCTTGCCCACTGAGGCTAACAGAACTGAGACATCTCATGATCTATTTTTCACAAGCAATTTGTTTCTTCCACTAACAAATCAAAACTAATTTCCTCTTCAAAACCAGCAACAGTTCTCCTCCAACTGAAAATCAATTTTCCAACCTCCCAGACAATTTTAATATAGTTTAGCCCAGCTTGCAAATATAACTGTATTTGGCATACAGTTTCTGATCTTAGTATTTCTTTTACGTAATGTGCTTTTTGGTTATTTTATTTTCTTCCCATTCTCCCATCCAGAGGCACTCAAAACTTGACTGGGGAGTTTACTATAGGAAGTCTGAGGACAATAATGGATCCAGAAAGACAAAAGGTTGTTTCACCAATGTAAACTGAAAAATTAAATACTTGGCTAGACCTGGGACCTGAAGTTTGGTGCCAAGTAGGTCAGACCTCAACTACTGTCAAGATCAGAAAGTGATCTTAAAACCTGCTTGACTCTGAGAACAACAGCACAAGCTAATGGCTCTTTTATTAATGAGACTGGAGGAAGGAATGTAAGAAAGCAACAAACCCACAACAGGAAATGTGACTGAACATGACAGAAAAGTTCTGAAAAAGAAGAGTAAAGCGACAGTATGAAGGTAAAGAACAGAGAGGCATCTGGAGGGATGAAGAGACAAAGCTGTTTACATACTTGCTCCATCCTTACTTTAAGCCATTTTGTTTCCAGAATCCTATTGAGTTCCTGCTTCCGCCTGTAAACCCACCTTCTGCTTCACTAATGCTAGGAAGGAGAGCAACGATATTTTTACTGTTGTGGCAACAGAAGAAAATTCCTTTTCTTACAGAACAGGAAATGTGACTGCTCAGAAGCAGTAAGGATATATTATGCTCTCCCCACAATGCCTTTGACTCAGACCGTCTTTTTATATTTGTAGGTTCAAAATAGTTATCTTGTGTGTGGTGCAGTACCATTCGTATCAGAAAGTCCACTTTTACAATTTTAAAAAAGTGGGGGTTTTTTCTACCATCTGCTGTGTAAGCCTACCAAATCAATCTACAAGTCCATTTAACTCTGTTGCTGCGTCTTCTATGTTTTTGTCAGGAAGGCTTTTATATTGTTCTTGTTCCTTAGCCTCAGTTTCTTCTCCTTATTGTATTATCAGGGAGGATGATTTCCCATCTTATTTCCCTGACACTAAAAGGATGTCCATCAGTTTTGTTTGCTTTGTTTCCTGCTCTAAAGGCTCACTAACTGGAAATTATGTCAAGACGAGAGAAAGATACTGCACCAAACAACAGATAAGTACTCTAAACTCATTGTAATGGATTATAACAAATTAACTATTAGATGAGAATTTATATTGGCTTTTGAACCAGAAATAAGCAATGATAGTGTCAACTAATAACACCATCAAGGCAATACATGCATGCTTACTGCTTCCAAAAAGATGTATTTCTCAAATGAGGAAAAAAATTAAGACAGGCTATTTTGCCTAACAATTTGGGATTTCTTAAAAATTTCTTCTTTCCCCTTTTGAACTAATCTTAAATAAATCAAGAAAACAGCTGATCTTAATTTGATAATAGAGGCAGCAACATGAAAAATTCTGGAAACAGAAGGCAAGTGTTCTAATGTTACATATATAATTAGCTTCTCAAGTGCAGGAGTAAATCTCAGTAAGAAATGACAGAATTTTAGGAATAAATAGTATCAAAAGTACAAGGCTTTTATTAAACAAATTTAGATATCATTAAATGATGCAAAAAATGGCATACTGATTCATCATACATTTATGTTCCTCAAGGGAAGAAACTTACATTCCACAATTAACTTCATTAGTAAACAAAGAAGTTACACAGCAACTGTTAAGAAAGGCAAATATTAAAACTAACTTGGCTTGTGACCACATACTCAAGAATCCAGCTTGGTAAAAGAACCAAATCCCACCAGCTCTAGAAGAGCTAGTAACTAGCTAGCTGTAACTAGCTCTAGAAGACACTCCAGCAAAACAACACATTGGTCTCAACTGGTTGAAGCTTAATGACTTGACATAAACAAAAGGCCATCAATACTTCAAAAGTTCCAGTTGGTTTAACAGTGTATCATCTTAGGAATTAAAAAACCAACCAACTATAAATATATGTATCATATGTATACAAACTATATATAATTAAGTACTTAGCAATCTGAGGGCAAGACATTGATTTATTCAGATGAATTTAAAACCTCTTCTTTAAGATTGAAATTGAAGAGAACATTTAATATAAATCACTCATTTTGCACATTTATTTTTCAAGCTGTTGTTCCACATATTTAATCACTAAAGCAAATAGTTTTTTATACTAATTTTTTTTCATTAAACAAGACACAATATGTTGCATTTTTATGTAAGAAGCGATAGAACTTAATGTGTTCCATCTAGACTTTGAGTTTTAATTAATCACATTATGCTAACAAACACGTTGGCTGTGGTTTTCAAGACAGTAATTATTAACTTATTTGTGGCACACTGCATTTAGAAAATTGAAATGTAACAAAAACATATACAGAACTAAAGAAAAAATCTACAGTTGACATTATTAAATACAACACTTCAAAGAAATGCTACATAAACAAAACAAATTTACCAAAACACATTTTACATTTCAAACTGAGCAGTTCATTAAAGAAGGGAAGCACTATAATTACATGAACTGAACAGATTGTTTCTGGCCACAATGTCCTTCAAGGTTTTAAAAATGATGTATCTCATCATTTCATGGTTATTTTTATACATAAACTGGGAGAAGAAAATGTTTCCAGTTTGATTATTGAAAAGTCTCTGACCGCCTACTGTCCTGGCTTTTCTTTAGAACTTTGCCAATATTCAGATCTTTTTTGAATTTAAAATACAATGTCCAGGCCCTATCTCATCCCCCCAATACAGAAAAAACACTGACAAACAGGAACAAGTTCACAGCAGACGTAACCAGCGTAGCTGGGGGTGGTAGCCCAGACCCTGTGAGGATAGACTGGGGAGCAGGGCCTGCTCCACCTGGAGAAGAGAAGATTTTTGGGGGGAACCTAGCAGCAGCCCCCAGTACGAGCAAGGAGGTTATCCAGAAGACAGAGCCAGGTTCTTTATAGGACAAGAGATGACCGGCACAAATTGAAACACAAGAGGTTCAAAGAAGATATAAGGAGAAAGTTTGTCGTCCTGAGGACAGCCCAGCAGCAGATGTGTTGCCTCCATCGTCGGAGGCTTTTATGACCTGACTGGATACAGCTCCGATACCCGTTCTGAGCCCATTACTGACCCTGCCTTTGGCAGGAGCTTGGACCAGAAATATACTGAGGTCCCTTCCACAGTAAATTATTCTGCAATTCTATGAATACAGTATCTCTGTTTAATCAAAAGTTACATTATTTGACTAAATTTAGGCCTCAGCAGCATTGCAATAACACCTTCCAAATGGTTTCCTGTAAAACAAACAGTAATTTCAAGAAATCCTTTTCATCTCTATTACCCACCTGTCCACCCAATATCAGGGATGATATGCTCTTGTCGTCCTTCTGCCTGTCCCCTTAGCATGAAAAGAGACCACCGCTTCTCCTGGCTCCGCACATATTTAACCTATTAACAGTACGATAAAGGGCACTCGAGGTCACTTCCCCTTAGGCACTCTCAGTCAGAAATACTTCAGCTGCATTGTGGCAAGTCAAAACAATAACCGGGTTTCTTAGCCAAGACAGACTTCAGATGTGGGCGAAGGAGAAAAGTAGTTTGACACATTAGCACACAGCACCAAGCGCCCTACATGCTGTTTAAAAGTAAAGCTTTTCCATATTTCCAGAAATGGCTTCAAGTAATCTGACTAAAAAGCTGCTCAAAGATATTTCACGGAGCAGTCCACAGGGCTACTGCAGGAATAAGACACTAGACAGACAATGCCTTCTAGCATATTATGGTATGCGGTTAACTTGCTGTAGTACCAGGTAGAGACAAACTTTAAATTTCCTTCTAAAAAGTCTATCTGTAAGAAATGTTATTTCACCACCTTGCAGTCTTCTAATGATGGTGTAGTACCTTAAATGATAAAAAGGGACATCATACATTATCAACTTACCCAAAAATTATTACCTCAGGTTCAAGAGTTCCAAAAAACTATGTGTCAAAATTCACAGAACCACCATGAAATTCACAAATATTACAATCTTTTTTACAAAACAAAGTAAAAACATTTTAATATTCTAAAGTTAGTTTAAAACTCAGTTTTGTGAGTTCACAGGCAAAAATATTGATAGGCTATCGGTCTGGGCAAGTGGCAGAGCCCTTAGAAAACAGACTTGGAAAAGTACCAAAGCCCTAGAAAATTATGGTATGGCTTAAGTCTCCTTTAGTGTAAAGATATCCTTCTAAATACTGTTCATATACCTGAACCACCTTGGATAGCAAAAGCAACATGAAATTTTCAGTGTTCTGTGCAGTTTGCACTGCTGTGGCTTCCAGCTGCTGACATATGAGCTCGTTCAGGTACATCCATGTGTTACAATCCCACATGCAACTATACTGCAGACAATATTCACCTTCAAATTGATTTGGTTCTGACTTACACAGGTGCAATCTCATTAATATCAACCAAATAAACCTCCTAGTTTATTTATTCTCCACTTTGACCTGAGTTCATTTCATCACACTGCTTTTAGGTCTGCCGGTGCACAACAATGAAAAGTGAAGATTCCAGCTCATTTTTTACACCCGCCTTGCACAGGGCCTGTAAGTCCTACAAACAGTTTTGTGTTCTCATTATCACAAACTTAAGTCTAATATGCTTCTCCCAGCTTCTGCAAGCATGCTTCCAAAATACTCATTGGAATCCAGTGCAACTCCATCATCCTTTCAATGCCCAAAACACCATTTTAGTGTGCTTAGGCTTCAGTTTTAGGGATCAAAAGACTCATAGGAATAGAATGTCCTAATGCTAGCCAGCTACCTTGAAATCACCTTTAACTGAAGCCAGGTTAAGATAAAAGCAACCAGAAGTATTTATTCACAAAACCCAGGATAGACAGCATAGTTACAAAGGTTTATGAAAACCCAGGTATAGAGCAATTAAAAGATAACCATGCACCTATTTACACAGTTGTTAGAATAGTTCCAAAGTCTCAACCTTTTGGGAGCCAGCTCTTGGATTGACACATGCTTTATTGCCCACAGCTGAGGATCTGGGTCTTGTGCAATCCCCATGCCCTCAGATTCCACTGGGAACCCAAAATTTCTTTTGTAGCTCAGTCCATCTTTGGGGTTATCCAGGATGTGGTTACACAACATTTTCTCTGGCACTGCAAGCCATCTTAAGAAGTTATCCTGTCCATTCCCCTTCCCTCATGCCACTTGTTCCAAAAGAGGGGGAAAAAAAAAAAAAAATTAAGTTAGGTCACCGTTGTCATACAGTTTACAGCACAGCCGTATGAAGAGCTGTTGTGTTTACAAAACCGAGGGAGCAGCAAATTCCAGTGTTTACAAGGCTGAGGAAAGAAACATCTTATGCACCACAGGCAGTTTAAGAGGACACTTCACGCACATCGTGAAACTACAACCTCTACCTTACTCTTAGATCTCTGGGACTTCACAGTTTATATTTTCTGACAGAAAGGACAA
The DNA here is from genome assembly GCA_023375905.1 of Nycticorax nycticorax. Lineage (NCBI taxonomy): Eukaryota > Metazoa > Chordata > Aves > Pelecaniformes > Ardeidae > Nycticorax > Nycticorax nycticorax. Next base: position 60,898 of record JAKFQP010000061.1, on the reverse strand, counting down.
AACTGTTGCTCTGCTTGGATTCCCACCCATTTTCCACAGCATTAGGAATTCTCCTGACCCTTGGCCATCAGTTTCTAAGTAGGTACAGTCTGCTTTCTACTACTCCACAGCGCAAAACCTCAAGGTATCAAAATATAAAAACCATAACAGAGAATTTTACTCAGTGCAGAAATCTGAAAACTATGCAAAGCAATTTGTCAAAGAATTAAAAATAATTCTGTTGCCTAAAAACTGCATATTAACACTGATCTTAATACACAGAAGACGGCATTCAAAGCTCGCACAACTAATCTGAGACTCTAAAGAGTACAATCTCATAGAACTGGCTCAAATCTGATTTTACAAGACAAATAAAATGGAAGACATTTCTATTGACATATTATTATATAACTATAATATATTCCATATTAAATAAAACTTCTATTGGTTCAAAAAAGAATCCAAAGGGAGAACCTGTACTGCCAGTGCTGCAAAGTATGGCAAAACAGTGTCAGGAATAAAATCAGAAATGCCAGTTACAATTTCCAAAATCAGTTTGTATGAGCAGCAGTTCTCTCCATGTGAGGTACATTTCATAGTGAGAGGAAATGTCTTTAGTATTTTGATGATAAAGTTGAAAAACATGCAAGCTTTCAGGTTCACCAATCCTCTTGGCAGTCTTCACGCAACCTATAAAATGGATACAGTTTGGCTTTGTGTCCAGTTTTGGTTCCTTCAATTAAAAGGAAATGGTTTTAAAGGTTTCACTTAATTCAACCCCTTTTACTCCCTCCATTTTCTGAGGAAAACATCTTGCCACCTTTACTTTTGTTAACTATAAGACTAGAATGCTTTTGATTCTGCTTGTCCATGATGCCCCCTCATACAGACCAGCTGCTATTTGACCCCAAGTCCTGCCGTCCGGCACACAGGAGTACTCCTTTGTATAGACGGGATGCAACAAACGCATAGGTGGCTTTATTTCCCCTCTGCATTGTGGCAACCTTTTGCTCCTTTGCTTCAGACAGAAGTATAGAGTGAGCTGGGGATTGCTGTCCCTTGCAACTGTATTACAGTTAGCTTATGAACAAACTTAATACAGCATTGCTACATTTTGCAGAACCAGCACCAAACATTAAAGAATGTCTGAATTCCCCACAACATGCTGCAAGATAGAAGATTTTTGCTGGCTTATACTGCCTACTGTAGTATGCACTACACCACCTATACCCCACACATAACAGACTTTATATTTTTTTCTCAACATCATCTTCCAACATGAACCCTCACTTGAAAGCTGTATTTTTAAGAGGCTTTTGTCTTTACAACCTCAGAGCCTCCTATGTTATTCGACTATCTTAATAGGTTTCCAAAGCACGTTTTTAACTCACAAAAAAGCCTCTTTTATTAAGAATGAATGGTTGTTTTCCAATAGCATTTGTCCTCACATGCTCTTGCATTAGTCTCATAGTGAAGTTTTACCCAATATATTCAGTAAAACTCAGACACCACCTGCGGCCCTATCGCTGTAACTGAATCCATGCAAGCAATCCCATAATTTCATGTTGAAGTTAACAGGGCTCCCAATCGAAATGCACTTGAACAACTGAGGCCTCTAAAAATTGTTTTGAGAAATACAGGTACCAAATGTACTCTATATTTATATTTAGCAAGACTAGACATTTAAAAGTCAAAGTTTTTTCTTACTTTAAACCATCTCACAGTGCTGGAAACTCAGGCTGTAGCACAACACATTGAAGAATGACGAACATTTTGCTCTTAACTACGAAATCCTAGTAGTCAGCCAAGACTAACAGAGAACAAAGACAGAAAATACTCATTTAAAGAATACTAGACATGTACTTAAAGATCCATTTTAGATATGAAAGTATCAATGCTAGACTAAGAAGTGTTAATACTATTCCTCTAAAATATTAAAAAAAAAAAATCTCAAAGCTCTTGTCCCCGTACTCTGTTTTTGGGAAACAGGATGACTTCATTTGTGCAAAAAAAGTCTCACAAACGGATTTCAACTGATTTGATAATTATTAAAGGCTACAAAAAAGAAATTAAGACCAATAAAGTGACATAAAGAAACATTTTTTAATTCTTAATTATACATGCACGTAACTTTAATCACATCACTTTGAACATACAAATTCATTTATTCAAAACACTCATAAAAGACTTTCTTAAACCCTGAAATCTACTGCAACTGCTCAAGTACATAAGTGAAATGATAGAGGGAATACCAGCTATGGTATTTCCACTAGAGTGTCAATAAAAAAATTTTACATCATGAATAACACATAGTTCAAGAACTAAGGTAAATATCAGAAAAGTTGCTGCACAGAAAAGGAATGCACATGGAGCAATAACACGCTATTTCTTGCTGAAGTTAAGAGGGCTCCCAATCAAAACGCACTTGAACAACTGAGGCCTCTAAAAATTGGTTTAGAAATACAGGTACCAAATTCACTGTATATTTATATGTAGCAAGATCAGACATTTCAAAAGTCAAAGTTTTTCCTACTTTAAAAATATCTCACAGTGCTGGAAACCCAGGCTGTAGCACAACACACTGTGGAAGATGTGATGAAGAATGACGAACATCTTGCTCGTAACTATGAAATCCCAGCAATAATCCTAATACCAGCTCTATTTCCTAGGCCTGGCATTGAATATATTTTCCAGCTTTCTAGTAAGTATTGAACAGCAACCAAAAAAAACCTTTGGTGATAATTGGTTAATGTGAGACTTGAGCAGGATCAAAACTGAGAGCTAGCCAAGCAAAAAAGACGACAGATAATATTTAATGTCAACAAATACAAAATAATAAACTCCTGAAAGAATTACTTGCAGCAATTCCCACATGGCGTGGAATTTTAAGCCAAATGTAAGCAGGTAAACAAAATAAACACACAGAGGATGTGCAGCTCAACAGAATCTCCGCTTAGTACATGCACATGCAAGGCAGGAAACAAAGTGTTGCAATGAACAAAGAACAGGATTGAAAACATTCTCATTTCACCTGGAATACTGCCTCTTGTGACATCACAGAAAACCAGAACCAACTCCTAGACTTATCTGACCTACGGACAAATCCCAAAGAAACATGGAAAAAAGAAAAAACTGAAGAAAGCCCAGAAGAAGGGCCAGAGGTACAGAAAATCAAAACATCAAGAGCTAATGCCTCTCTTCCCAATACAAGGAAATGTCTAACTGATTAAAAAGCAATCTAGTAACAACAAAAGGAACTTGTAATACTACTGTGGAAGTCACTGCCAAAGACATAGATGCAGAGACAACTCAACATCATAAAAGTACAACACTTGTATTGATTTTAAATCAAGTCAGCTGCACCCCATTGGATTTTTTTTTCTACAAGTCAGATTTAAATAGTCACGGTTTGACTGATCATGTGTGATACAGTGACTGCATAACCAAAGTTAGATAGACATTTATCTTCCAGGCAAGTCATTCTACTTGTCTACTCAAGAAGTACTTAGATTTTCCTCCGCCAAAAACTGCTTTCTAGTACAGGTCAACAGGACAGAAAGTAAGCTAGGAATTACTTTTAAAGATGAAATCAGATGTACCTCAATACCCACAACAACACAAGGCGATTATACCATTGTGCATGTGAACCAGATCTCTCTGCATTCAGTACTACATGACTCAGAGAGCTTAACACTGGAGTGAGGCATCACCTTTTTTCTCCCAGCATCTCATAGGTTGCAACTGACAGTGACAAGATACCTTACACTTGTACCTTGTAGCTCCCACTGTATTGCAAGGCATACAACCCATTTAAGTGAGAAATATAACGTGCTCTCTAGATCAACAAACACAGCATGCAGCAAAAAGCACCTATTTGTATGTGGCAAATAAAAAAAGTGATTACAGTTCTTCCAGCAGAACTACTATAAAGCAGCTTCATTGTATTTACACATTTTTGTTTTGTTTTTCAAGTCTCCATAAAGACAGATCTACCTTATGGAATAATCTGCAAAATCTCATATCCAGAAATTCAAGAAAGCTCCTCATTTACCTTCTAGTAAAGAAATCACATCTGAAACAAATTAGAGAAATGCAAATGCAAGCATGAGCTCAAATGTTGACTCAGATCTTGCTAGTCTTGCTTATATTAGTCATCTTACTGGGCTCATGTGGAGAACGCTGTGGGTGGACATATGAATTCATATGGAACCCACTGAAATCAGTGCACAGCCAGGGTCAGAGGCTTTGAAACAGCAGCTCTGTTAAGTTAAATGGAAAAAATATAACTGTGTATTGCCTAATAACAGTGTTAATACTTGCACACAAGCCTAGGTGAAAAGAAGGGAGGGTGTTAGAACAAATGCTAGCCTATTATAGCACAGGAGCACTACGACAGGATAACTGGGGTTGAAAGGCACCTCAGGAGGTCATCTAGTTCAACCTCCTACTCAAAGTCACAGTTATTTCTATAAAAAAAGCCACAGGGTTTTGGTTGCCTTCTTCCACATCAGTTGGTTTTTTCAAAACACCGTGAAAACAAGTGGTTTTTTAATTATTGCATGTTTAATTATGTTAATCTGCTTTTTAATGAAAGTTTTGTAACTTTTGATAGTAGTTCCCATTTATCCACAACTAACACCATTTCATTCATATATCTGGTTAATATTACTATATTCCTGAATCTTGTTTATCTCCCTCTTCAGGTTCTTTCAGCCGAGATGCTAGATTATTTCCTGTAACTGCAAACATCATCACTTAGCTGTTTGTTTACATAAGGTCATACTATAAAAATGCCCCAGAGCTGAGATAAAGAGACCAATGGCAAAAACGACAACCCCCTTCAGTAACTGCTTTTCTTACAACTTCAGCAAGGAGATGCCATTGCTAGTACAAGATGGCAGTGACATTCACTTCAGTAGTATTCTGTGGTCATGCATCACATTAACTCCAGACAGTTTGGAAACAGCTATTCTACTGAGATTTCAACTTCGTTTTTTATTAGTCCAATCACCACTCTTAACAGCTACACATGAGAAGCAGCAGCAGTCTCCTTTCATTTTCCATTCTGCAGTTGCAGTCAATCTGATTTGATCAACAAGAACGTGGAACCATTTTTCTGCATTCTGTAAACTTCTTGCTCGTTAAAACTTCCCCTCCCAGCAGCAAACACCATTTCCCTATGTTGCTGTCGTTGGCACTTATGAAAATTAAAAACTCTGTAAACAGCTCAGATTTAAGGCTTCTCTGGAAAGCATGCCGCTGCTTAAAATCCCTATACACTTCACACTAGAGTACAGAAGTTGTTTACTACAAAATTGTCCATCTACACCACTGAGGTCACTTGGGGCTCATTCTCACCAAGCAGAAGACAGTGATGGCTACTGTGTTCCTACTGAATCCTCACATTACTGTCACCAACCCTAAGCAGGGAAGATAAACAGGCATGCCCAGGGACCACCACTAGGGTATTACTCCTGTATCAAGTACTAGGAAGACTGGGCAGGGGGAAGAAAACAAAGTTAAGCCATGTAACTGATCCAAACTACCTTTTTTAACAGTGCACATAATCTCTCTAGAATCTCTTCTCACTACTGATTTTTCTCCATAAAATACAGACTTCAGGAATATTTCTCTCTGACCTAAACTACATATACATTAAATTTGACTAACAACAGAACCAATGGAGAAGCAGATGATGAACTGAGAAGCTGTACAGGGCTAAAACGTCAGAAACGATGACCATGAAGCAACTGATCTCAAGTGGAAAATCGCATTTGAAACTGGAAGTAGCCATCAAATCTTCCCAATTATGTTTCCCTCTGCCGAACAACCAAAAAGAATACAGCCTGCGTCTCTCTGGCAACAAGTAATTTAGGAATAACCAAAGCAAGGCGTTATTTTCTCACCTGTCACAGCCTCCAGAGGTTAGAAGAGGAAATTTGAAGACAGAGCCAGTCAGGTTCTAATTAGACTTCAGTCGCAGAAAAAAAAAAAAAAAAAAAAAAAAAAAAAAAAAAAAAAAAAAAAAAAAAAAAAAAAAAAAAAAAATCTGAAGTTTTAGCCGCAATTCTTTTCTAAAAAAACAAAAACCAAAACACCAAAACAAAAACACTCTTGTGAAAATAAATGAAATCCATTAATTCGTAACCCACATCTAAGGGAACACTTCCCCACCCAGAAGCAAATTCAGTACAGACGTATAGAGAAAAACCGCAGATGCTTCTGTGACTGCTTGCCCTCCTTCTGCAGTGAGACTTTTTTGTTGTTTTTTTTTTTTTAACGGCACAAGTAAGTGCTCTCGGGGAAGTTCTCCGGCGAGAGACGCCGCCTCCACTGAGGTGCGGCGGCCCGAAGGGGGACGGCGGCCCGCCGGGTCCTCCACCCGCCGGGTCAGGCTCCCGGGAGCGCCCTTCGGGCGGGGGGGCAGAGGCACCGCCGGGCAAGACGGGCCTTCCGTGCCGACCGGGAGCCCGCCGGGCCCCCTCCCTCCCCAGGTACGGCCTAGAGGGGGGCGGCTGTCCCGCCGCCCGCCGCCGCGTTGCCTAGCGCCAGCCCCGCCGCGCACCCCCGCCCTCTCGGCCCCCCGCACTCGCACCCCGCGGGCTGCGGGCAGCGGCAGCCGCCCCGCGCGGCTCTTGGGCCGCCCGCCTGGCGGGGCTCCCCGCCGGCGGGACGGGACGCGGGATACGCCGCGGTGTAACCGCCAGCCCGGCCCCCCGCCTCCTCAGCCCCCCGCCCCGGCCCCTTGCGGCCAGCAGGCAACGGCCGCCGGGCGGCGCTGGCCCCACTCACCGCGGCGGCGGGTGGGCAGACCGGCGCCCGCTCCCTCTCCATGCACGGGGCCGGGGGACGCGGCGGCGGCGGCGGCGGCGGCAGCGGCGTGCCGAGCCGCGCTCTGCCCGCTGCCTCCGCGCGGCCGCCCCGCCCTCCCGCGCAGGGGAGCGGCGGGGGGGGGGCGGGCAGCAGCCCTCCCGCTGGGCGGAGCGCGGGGCCGCCGGGCTCCCGCCGGCGGCGTCATCACGCGGCTGCGAGGCGACGCGCGGGGCGTGGCGGGGGCCGGGGCCTGGGCGCCGCGGAGCTGGGCGGCCCACCCGCCGGTAGGAGGCCCCGCTCCCCCGGCCCCGCGGGGGGTCCCCGCCGCTGCGGCCGGGCTTCGACCGCCCCCCCCTGCGGGAAGCTGTCCCGGGGGCCGGGCCTCAGCGCTGCCGGCAGCGCGGGGTCGAGCGCGGCGCAGCTGGGCCGCGGGGGTCGCGGCCGCCCTCGTAGGCAGCGGGGCAGGGGGGCGTGGGTGCGGGAAGGGGACCCTCCCCTGCGCGGGCAGCCGGTGCCCGGTGCCCGGGGGAGCGAGGGCTGCTCGTCGCGCGCAGGCCTGCGTCAGCCCTCGCCAGCGGGAGCCGCTGTGAGGTAAAAACCGAACTGAAGTGAGGCAAAGGGCCTTGGGCCAGCCAGGCCGAGTCGAGGGACAGAGCCTGCCTTGTTCAGCCGTGGTAAACAAAAGCAGTGCATCTTGGCTGTGGTCTCACTGCACAGTGGCCTCTGTGTGTGTTGGGCCAAGGGAAGAACACGTGGGTCGTTTCGCTTTAAGCCGTGCATGCGTGTGGTAGTCCCGTCCCAGCTCCCAGGATTTACTGCACGGTTCTGACCTTGTAACTTCTGATGCGATGAGTTGGTTCCTTCATTTCCCGTCCGTGCCAAGTGAACGTGCTTCGTCTGAAAGCTCTGGAACTAAGTTGTCGGTTACAGATGAGCAAAAGGGGAACGAACTTGCCTGCTGACCTGAAGAGGTGGCGGCGAGTCAAGGAAAGAACACCAGAGCCAGCAGGTCAGACCTACATGCTGTGAAGCCTTCATCCAGGAGACAGGAAGAAAAGAAATTGGGACAGGGAGGAACTAAAAAGCCATGTACAACTTTGATAGGACAATGAGTCTCAAAACTGCCAACAGGCTCATGCTCATAACTTTCAGTGATCTCCAAGCAAGCTGTTAGCTGTCAGCTGACCATTTGGTACTGTCAAATACAATGGCATTCTTTAAGGACCAGCTTATCGCTGTAATTTCTACGGGGGTTGTATGCGGCTTTTTACTCTTTGTGCAGAAGAAAAGAGTATGCCCGTGTCATGTAACATCATCTTACAGAAGGCAAAATCTAGGCCAGTTCAGAACTAGAATTCAGCTCGGTGCATACATTGCATATTTGGTTTCCTTGAACATGCAGTTCAAAGGATGCCTGGTGATTTTGAAATAAAGTCAATTACGGCACGTTTTCTTCTAGTATGCCCAGTCCCTGATCTCACTGAAAGTTTCTGTGGTATTACCTCCTCTTGCTTTCCCTTTTTAACATCACTTTCTTTCCAGGCTGCGATGTGGAAAACTTCACACAAGCATGTACTGAAGTGACGCTGAAAACTTCTCACAAATGGAGGAAGGAAACAAACTGCAAAACAAAATTTTCCGATGCCTCCCAAATATATTCATCACCTAATACACCACCGGCATCCAGACCACTTAAAAGGCTGGGAGGGTAGTGTGCTATGCTCGTGGTGGTCGCTGCCTATGTAAGACCCTGGTCATCAAGATCTCTGTGGGCAGAAGCCTGCAAATGCAAAGGATTCTACTGAACTAGGTGGGAAATCCTTGAATTACTAAGTTTCAGCATTTTGGCAGGGCCGGGTTTAGTTGGACCTGCAAAACTTGCCAAACCCCTGACTGATAAAGCACGCCATCAGTCGATGAGATTGTGGAAGTCCCATCTACCTTAAGACTCCAAACATCACGGCTTATCTAATGATACCAGGCATTTTCACTTTTGTTTGTCTGCCATTATCATTAAGCACGTTTTAGCGTGGTCTGGCAAGAAACACTGCTGTCCTATGGCGTGCCCCTATTCACCCATCTGTTCAGGAGTGTCCATTATATTCAACAGTGTTCCTGCTACCCTCGTTAATTTTTAGCAAGTCTTGTCGGAGGCATCTGCACCCAAAACCTGCCAGCATCTCAGATTTGCATCTTATTACCATTTGAGCATCTCCCTTTCCTTTTTCTTCGCTACATGACCTTACGCAGTCACCACACATTTGCATGTTAGTGCGCTCGGGTACGGGTGTCAGCCTGTGACACGTGGGAACTTAGAAGGGCTGAAGTATCATTTACCTACGTCCTGTTTACACATTCCATTTCGCATCTTCACACCGTGCCACACACAGGTATGTGTAGGGTGTAGTAACACAGGCGTAACCACAGGATCCTAAATTAAACAGAGATGTAAAACACTAAACTTAGTAAACCTACCCCCAAATGATGGACAAAAATACCACTAATTATACACAAAATGGGATTTTTACAACTGCTGCAAGACCTTCCCTTCATTCAGGGTTTTCAGTTTTTCAAAGCAGGTTACAAAGCTTGCCACCTGTGCAAAAGGCATAGTTTTCCTTTGCTGATTACTTTGGTGTTCCAAATTCTGAGAGTAGCACACAGACCAGGAAATAGTTTTTGTTTCATTTTCATGTGCAAAGAACTAAAAGTGATAGAGGCGGTTTTGTTGTAGTTACTTCAAAAATTCTCGTAGTTGGGTTTAGATTTATCATTTTCAGCTGAAATTAAAACCAAAGCACGTTCTGTGTTCAGGAGGGGGAGGATTATTTGCAAAATCTTCACCAATTAGAACAAGGCTAAGAAAGTTAGTCATTTAAGTCAAATCTGTGAGGTCAGGCTGTCTGCGTATATTTCACTTTTCCTACATTTGGAGTAGGTTGTAAAACGCTTCATGTTTAAAGATAACTACATATGTTGTAATAGTTTTTCGCCTTCTCTTTGTGTAGGCCCAGCCTTAGAGAAAAACATATTTCTGTTAAAAAAATACGCTTTTTTCTTTAACTATATGGCACAAAGAACACTCTTGACAGGAACTTTTTCATTATTTATAGTCATTCTCTGAAACCTGTTTCTTTTGAGTGATGTGAGTGAATACCTCCTTCCCGGAGGAGAAGAGAGGAACAACCACCTGTAAATACAGGTTTGCATACGGTTCGGCTCCCGAAAGGACACACTTCTAATACATCCACTTTGGGGGGGAAAAAAAAAAGCCAACAAAACTCCCAACAGAACTAGGAAAAAAAGCCATCTCTTGGCTTTGAGGTACCCAATGGTAAGTGTCAGTTTGTCCCCTTCTGGACATTCACTTGGTAACCATTCCTCTGAGAGAGAGTAGCGAGCGCCTACGCCCTAATGCATTTCTGCAAAGACTGCTTTTGGAGCATAGACCCAAGAATGCAAAATACACTTCCCCAGACACTAAATTCAACCCTGAACACTGCTCCTGGTGGAAGATGCACTTCTTTAACTTCTTTTCTAACAGCCCTCTGTGTTCTTGATCAGATACAAAATGCTGCATCATACAGCAATCCCAGAGAAAAAATTTAAAAAAACCCCTAAACCCCACAGAAAAAAATCCTGTGAGAACAAGCATCAGTTCAATTGCTGAGCAACTGAAAAGCACTCAGACAGTACAGTGACTGACGTGGTACAAGGACTTCTGTGAAACAGAGAGGAATAAAATCAGGTAATGCTCCCCGCTCCGCTCCATCCGTAACTGCCCTATTTCTCCTCCAGCACATTCTCCAGGGGCCAGGTAAGCTGTTGCTTTCCAACAGCTCTCTGGGATTCCCTCCAAGCGGTACAAGGAGAAGACGGTGAAGGAGTCATCTGACAGTGGGCAGGAATCATTCTCTGCCTGACAGATTTGGGGGGGGGCGGGGGGGAGGGGAGGGAGGGGAGGAGGGGGGCGTACAGTGGCAATGAAACTTGTATTACAAAAAGATGACGTAGTGGTAGTGCTGTGTTGCTCACCTATATTGGTAGCAGCATAGATCAACTGCATATAGCGCATAAGATTTTCATCTGTATCTTTCAAATTGAGTTATTCTGGTTTTGTTGGTTTCAATAGTTTCTGATAGGCTTTCTGCACATAGAGAAAGATTAAGTAATTATTTTTGTTCTTTCTTTAATGAAGCTGATTGCCTCATGTGAACAGCAATGCCTGCACTGATCTCCACACTGCCCGTGGCTCTGTTAAATGTTCCAAGCCTTCAAACCCTCTCGTCCATGTGGCTCAGCACAGGTTGGTGTGGATCTGATCTGGAGATGGAGTAAATGCATTTCTTGCCAAGTTAGTTGAGTAACAACTGAGCAGCAGCATGGGATTTCCTTTTAAGGAACATGCTCCTTTCTCCTATTATAGGATAAAACCTAGCGTGCAGCCAACAGTTATGTAGCTGGAAAAAGCAGGCAGGCAAGTGAGTGCGAGTAATTGTCTTAACTGTAGAACTTCTTGAAAATAAATTTTTAAATACAGCGCACTGATGGGAAATGGCTTGGTATAAACAGCATTTCAGGGAACCACAAATTTACTGTCACTCTGTGACTTCCAGAGCTTTTTGCATCGCGTCAGAGTAGACAGATACATATGCTAGCACCATCTGGTGAGGAAAAGTGTCAGTAAGAAAAGTCTGAGGTTCTCCTTCCTTAACGAAATCTGTTAACAGAATGAAACAAAACAAAATTAATAAACCTGAAACCTGAGCTGAAGGAGGACCTTGAAGCCTAGACACTGCAAACCTCAGCTTGCAGTGTTTGCCAGTGGCCCTGCAGTCAAAACTCCTAGTGATTGCAGTGCAGATGCTTCTGGAGTCCGTAAGTATCAGTCTCCACTGAGTTACGCTTTACTTCCTGAGCAAATTTTGCTTGCACAGGTTTTGTTTTGTTGTGTTTTCCCCTAAGACTATTTCATCTTCAGAGCAGGATGTCCTCTGTGTTTAACTGTTGCCTGAACACAATGACACATGATTTCATATGGGTTCTGGTTATACTGTTATACAAATTGAATGTATTTATATTCATAATAAAGAGGAGCTAAAGTTGTACCTTCCCGGGTCTACCTATCACCAGGAAAATAGATTGTAACTCCTCCAAAAACGTGTTTGAAAATCTCTTGGGAGTAGGGAAGTCTACTAACTTGAAAACCTCTTACAACAGATTTTGGAGGGACCAGGGTTCATTTTCTTTCTTTTGAAAAATCTAAGCAAAATCACCTCAGCCTTTCTTACATTAGTCAAACATGAGAAACAGCCCACTTCCCTCATGTGCTCAAATATTTCTGCTTTCAGCCTTGGAGTTTCCAAACATTTAGCGGGACTCATAAATTGACCAGAAGTACGTTGGTGCAAAATTAAGTTTCCAGCCCAGGTTCATGTAGATACCTTCTCCAGAACTTCATGCTGTGCAGTGTTCAGGACTGGATAATGACTTGAGTGGACCTGGCATCAGGTTGTGGAAAGTAAATTATTTGAAATAGGTATTTTTACATGTATATTTCACATCTATAAAATTTCGTTTCTTATGTTTCAAGGTATCTGTGGACATTTAGATGGAAACTTCTGTTAAGCATTTTTCAAATTAAGGTTTCTAGAAGTTAAATATGTACTGATTAATGATACCTGACTTTAAATGCAATGAACTGCGGCTCTGTCATGGTGCTTTTGCTTTGCATTTTTATGGAAAGTTAACTTCCTGAACTTCTTCAGCAGCACTTATCTGTGAAAGTCAGGAAGCAGCAAAAATTAATGTTGATATAAATTCATTCCAGTCAGTAATTTCTTATCCTGCTGGGGTTTTTTTATTATTATTTAATCTGTTCATGTAATTTAATCTGCCTTAGCCAGTGTGACAGGATGCGAGTGTCATACAACTAGAAACTAAAAGGACAAAAGACAAAAGAACAGGGTAACTAAATCCCTTTAAGGTCAACTGTTGGAATTTTGGAATTTCATCACTGGAGAGCTCAACTTTAATGACATTTTTTTTTTTTTTTTTTGCACTTCTATGTATGATTAAGATAGAATTACTATGCTACTTGAATGCAATATGGAAGTTAATGCGATAAAACTGAACCAAGTCTATCTTGTACTATCTTGTCTACTGTATTCATATTAATCACCAGAGACCTTGAAGAGGAAGAAGCTTTAATACACACACAAATACGTGAATAAGAATGTTTTATGAACTGTTTCTAAAACTCTTTAAATTGCTTACAGTAAATTCAAAGTGGAACATTTCATTTGTTTGTAGTTAATTTTTCCACTTGGTATTCTTATCTTAGTATTGGGCAGTGAAGCAAAGACACTGAGTTTCACTTTTGTTTCTACTCAGTTTTACTTCTGGCTGACAGTACAAAGAAATAGCAAGCTGTGTTTTGATTCACAGTTCTGGAAGAGGATGGGCAGAGTTTAAGCTCAGAAACGTATTTCAGTTTGAAACAAAATTATAAAAATATGCATTGTGCTGATTTTTCAAAAGCACTAAGTAATTATTGATCAAGTGAAGGCCAGTATGAGATGCTTTGCTTTATCAATATTTCTGTTAAAGTAAGCTACTTCAGGAAGCATCTCGATATCAATGTTGGTATCAAATGTGCACACTGGCAAAACTGTAACACCAAAACATTTTAGGCTAAAAATAAATTATTAAGTATCTTTAGCATAGCTGTTTTGCTTTTGAATCTTTTGGCCAATTTCAGTTAAAACTAGCAGGAGCACAGGGGTTTCACAAAGAAGTAAGTTTCCCTGTCTGGATTCGAAAAGGTACCCTGTTAGGTACCTGTGCAAGCCAGCTAAGAAACACTTCTTATAGAAGTCTGTCCTGCAGGCCACCACTGGGGTAACGCTGCTCTAAATTAATTAATTGTTAGGTCAGGCTCTACCTAGTTTTAATTAACTAGTAGCTTTCACTGTTGCCGTGGAATTACATTGGTACAAACAACATCAAACCTTTGTCAGTCACTCTTCTTTTTTTTCTCCTTTATTTTTGGACTCCAGTCACATTGGTGAGCTCTCTTCTTTGTAATTAAAACAAGAAATCAAATTCAGCTGTTTTCATTTCCTATTTCCAAAAAAAAATGGCACCCAGCAACTATTACGTTTAAAAACATCAGTTCCTCATTCCACTTTTTGTAGCGTAATGGAAATACACCATACTGGAGCTCTGAGGGAGAGCATTTCAGGATCTAGAAATAGCTTCCACAAACTCCTCTTCTTGGAGGAGGAAGATTATTTTAGATAATCAGTTCCAGCTACTGTTCCCCCACACCGAGGCAAACACGTGAAATGAAGGATGAAAGTTCTCCCTTAGGCAAAGGGATGTGTATCACTAGCTATCAAGCTTCCTAACCTGCCTTCTGTGGGATTATAAAAGATACCGCTGAGGTAGTTTTATGTGAGGGAGGAACAGTAGTTAACTCGGTTTGATCCTTGCAGGGAGTAGCTTCAAAGTATGCCATTCCCAAGGTAAATTTCATGTGAAGGACCAAACAATTAGAAGTGTTTACCCAATTGCTTGAAAAAGTACAACTAGTTCTCATCCATAGAAATGAAGGGAGGCTGTTTTTCATTGTTTTTTGCTGAACGCCCGATCCAGTGCCAAGCGCTGTCCAATCTGTCGGGGCCAGAGAAGCCACGAGAATGCCACGCACCTCTGGTGCCACCTTTGACACCGCAAGACCTGGGGGGCAAACCAGGTCCTCTCAGATGAGCCCTGTGAGTCCATCCCTCACGGTTTTGAATGTCTTCACTTCTGCTTACTCTGCCACTACGCAATGGAGTCAGCCATAGGTGGAAAGCCTGGAGCGACCAGCAAACCCAGCTGGAGATATTTTTGGTCAACAGAAATTGTGGAAATGGGAGGCAGTTTTGTGTAGAAAAGAGTCTGCAGCAGGCAATGGAAATAAATGCTCTGCTGATCTGTGGACAGGCTACCATTCACTGAATGGCAGAGGAAGCAAGCTGAAAAGATTGCAAAGGAGGCTGCTTTTACTTGGAACTGCCACTTTTCTGCTTCCCTCCAAAAGTGAAACTAACATATTATGCCACACACGCAGCTTGCCGAGTGTAATATTTGGCTAGCAGCTGCAGTAACACCAGCAGGAGGGGATTGTCAAGGAGAATGGTGGGTGAGACATAGCTACTGAAATCCTTAGCATCTGCATTTCTTGGTTTGTTACATGAGCTAGTGCTGCAAAAATATTCTGGCAGGGGTTGCGAATTTTTTTTTTTATTCCCTGTAAAATGTTAGTGGGATAAAGAACAATATTTTAAAATAGTTTTAAGCATTTTAAACATAAGGAGGTATTTGATACACTAGCACAGTTACATTAGTTTCTTCCATCATGTGCTTTTGTATCTCGGTGACTTTTTTCCCACTTTTTTTCTAATTTGTACTCCCCGCCCTGCTTCTTTGAAAAGTAACGAGCTGAAGAGTAGTATCTAGTCCCCGGAACTCCTGATCTTAAGCCAATGCTGCCTTTGTGCTGGAAATAGCCTTTGTAGTAGCAGTGGTAGACACCTTATTAAATGAAGCATAGTCAAGGGCTCTCACCAGTGGAAGGTGAACGAGAGAAAAACCCACAATATTGCTAAGTAAACACAATAAGTAAACACAATGCTAGGTCTGCTTCCTTACCAGGGGGTCCTAAAAGAATACAGTCTGAGCTTCAGAAGAGTGGAGCTGTATGTCAAGATTTTCTCTTGTGCAACCCATAGGCCCAGGCACTTTATAAGAACGTGCCCATTGTCTGTTTAGTAGCATGATGAGCCACCGGTTTTAAAGCAGCCCCTACGTTTTAATGCCAGTCAGCAAGAAACTTTGAGTGTTAGTAAATGGTTTGCTTTCTTGCTCTGCTTTAAAACTCAGAGGATTCAGTTGGAAGAGCATTGCTGTTCCTCTGTGTGTCAGATAAGGCTTTCTGATCCCAAAACAGAAATCTTTTTCCTTTGAGGTCATTCATGTGTTACTCACGGGGTGGAAACATTGCTGGATCTCACAAGGCTCTCCAGCACTGTAAGAACCAGGAGCTGAAAGCTGACCAAGTAAAATAAGTACTTGTTTTTAAACAGCAAGTGGTAAAATGCTAGAACAAATTCACAAAACTCCATAATGGAAATACCATGTCTCAGTTTTCCTGGTGAAGACTGGAGGCCCTTCTGAAAATTGTCATTTCCCTTGAAGAAGGGAGAATGTACTCATATATAGGAGGTCAGACTCTGTGTAATTAGCAACCCCTTAGCAAGCCTTCAAGGAGACCTGTGAGATGGAAGAGGTGAGGACAATGCTTTGTTTCCACAGGAGGGACTGCTGGGGCACATTTAAGAAGAACTCCAGTGTATCTACTTGCTTTTCTATTTCATAAACCCTGGGTGAAAGTCCCTGCAGTGAGGCAGATCAGTGACCGCTGGACAAAAGAGAGGGAAGTCATCTGGGTGAGTGGCCAGGGAGACAGCCTGCAGAGAGATCCGCGTACGTGCCAGGGAGCAGGGACGGGAAGTGGTCCAGCAACTCAGAACCCCACAGCAGCATGGTGGGGGCTGTTCATCCAGCTTGTACGACAGAGGAAAGGCCATGGAGCTAACATGAGGAGGGAGGACAGGTCAGCTGAGAAAGGTATGTGCCACAAAGGAAACCTTTCTCAAGTAAAAATGGCAGGGTTTAATCTTTACAAGAATCTAAGGTAGACAAAATAACCCAAATAAATCCTATGAACAAAACAAACAAACCAACAACAACAAAAAAAAACCCAGGAAAAAAGAGCAGAAGCAAGCCAGGGAGATTAAGGATTGTAGAGTCACCACATGCTTATAGCCCTCAGAAGGTGAGGGAAATATTTGCACAGACCTGAGAATCTGTGGATCCTGAGATTTTCTAGTCCAGCTCCCTGTGGGATACAAATGAGTCACTTCATTTTTCTGTACCACAGGCAGAAAGGCAGTTCTCCAAAACACAGACTTTGGAACAGAGGATAAAAATCCATAAAGCCAAGAATTTCATTACATGAATGCAAACAACACACCTCTTTATATGTATATGCCTAGGACTTGGCAAAACCGATTCAAATAGTTTATTAACTAATAGCATTGTTCTCACCCAGGGAAGATAGAGGACAGAGGAAGTCAGTGGGAGATCTTACTGAAATCTGAAAAGGTGTGAAACCAGAAGTTTCAGTCAAGTTCTCTCATAGCAGCTCTTTCTTCGAAAGCTGGGTCAGTGAAGAAAATGCCATGAACATAAGCACGGTTAAGTTTTTGCTCCATGTTTCAGTCAGGCGAGTGAGGATTTTTGATAATTTCCTGTGTTTTCCTTACAATGTCTCAACAGCTATTGAGCAATTTCTGACCAAATTGCTCATTTCTGTGTAAACCTGTGGGGCTGGGGAGGGAAAAGAAGGGTAATGGGATTCTGTAATATCCACCTTCTTGGCTATTAGTTACACCCTCTTCTTGTGAACACTTCTTACCGTAAATTTCAAGCCTTAAAAGCCATCTGCTTACAATGCTTATTTAACTCTGCAAGCTGAAACAGATGTTCGTTCTTTATTTGAACTTCGAAACTGAAAATTAAGAAGAAAAACTATTTCGGCAGCTGCCACATTCTTCCTGTGACAAGGCCAGCCCCAGATGGTGTAGCTTTAGATTAGCACCCCCGCCCCCGCCATCACCCTCTTGTTGAGTAAGAAGCTGTTAAGGAGCCTGTGTGTTGTGTAATACCCTGTTCTTCTGTGATGCTCTACGTACTGTGGAAAAAGCCAGATCTTTTCAGATCAGCTCTTCTTCACTTCAGAACCATACATCACTACTTAGAAAAGACGAGAACAAGATCGCGACACTGTTTCAAGGGGAAACTCACTACTGACTTTAATAGTGAAGGATGAGGAAACAGTATTTTTATTAACAACCTGACAAGCACACTTCCAAAAGAAAGGGGAATAACATTTTTCTAGGCTGTCTTATTTAGCCCTTGACTTACTGTGGATGTTTTCCTTAAAAGTACATTGTATCAGGAATAGTGTGGCCAGCAGGAGTAGGGCAGTGATCGTGCCCCTGTACTCGGCACTGCTGAGGCCACACCTCGAATCCTGTGTTCAGTTTTGGGCCCCTCCCTACAAGAAAGACATTGCGTTGCTGGAACATGTCCAGAGGAGAGCCACAAAGCTGGTGAGGGGTCTGGAGCACAAGTCTTATGAGGAGCGGCTGAGGGAACTGGGGTTGTTTAGTCTGGAGAAGAGGAGGCTGAGGGGAGACCTTATCGCCCTCTACAGCTGCCTGGCAGGAGGCTGTAGTGAGGTGGGGGTCGGCCTCTTCTCCCTGGTAATGGGCAATAGGATGAGGGAGAAT
This sequence comes from Nycticorax nycticorax, assembly GCA_023375905.1. NCBI lineage: Eukaryota > Metazoa > Chordata > Aves > Pelecaniformes > Ardeidae > Nycticorax > Nycticorax nycticorax. The sequence continues at coordinate 42,704 of JAKFQP010000061.1, read as the reverse complement.
GGTCTGAAGTTGCTCCAGGGCAGGTTTAGGCTAGACATTAGGAAAAATTTCTTCACTGAAAGGGTTGTCAGGCTCTGGAATGGGCTGCCCAGGGAGGTGGTGGGATCCCCATCCCTGGAGGTATTTAAAAGAAGGTGCTTAGGGACATGGTTTAGTGGTGGGATGGCAGGATTAGGTTAATGGTTGGACTTGATGATCTTAAAGGTCTTTTCCAACCTAGAGGATTCTATGATTCTATGATTACCTACATTATTTGGGGGTTGGACTAGATGACCTCTAGGGGTCCCTTCCAACCCAAAACATTCTATGATTCTATGATTCTATTTAATTCACAAAGAACAAGGTGAAAATAGTGGATAATACACTTGTGGTGTGAATTATGAAGTAAATTTTTACATTTTGTGCTCACAAACATTCCGCAGTAGAAACCCTTTCCCGCAGACACATGCTGCATCTGTAGATGTGCTTTTAAATACACATACTTCAACAAATCTCTCAGGAAGCCTTACTGAATCAGGCATCTTCTGAACCATAAGTTTTTGGGTTGTTTTTATCTTTTTTTTTTACTTCGGTGATGTTAAAAAAAAAATAAAGAGAACAAATAATCAAAACTGATATATATTTGGTCTAGACCCAGCTTGCAGATGCATAGTATTTTATACCTAATCAAAACTACATTTCCACACACATGGAAGAGAATTGTCTGCCTCGATGGTGCTGAGGGATGACCATTCAGAACCAGAGTCTTACCTTACAGAACATACCTACATCCATCACTGGCTAAAGCAACTTTTTTTCTTACCCATGGAGACAGTTTAGGATTTGAAAAGGTGTAGGTGGAGCACAACGGCTGCAGATTAGAAGCAAGGTAAGAAGGAGTAAGATGGTACGACTTCCAAGGCAGCCCGCAAACACGCGTGCCCTACCGAGCCTGTCACACTTTGTGTAATGGGATGCGTCACTGACATGTAGTGATGATCACTGGAATCAAGCCCTTAATCCTACTAGCTCGCCCATAGTTAAGCACCAGGTACCTCACATGGATCAGTCCCCATGAGGACCCTACAGATTTTCACCACGGGCTCACTGCTGAAGGAGTGTTGATGGTGGCTGTGGGAACAGCACAGTGGAGGCTGCCAGGGAAGCGTGGCCAGCCCGATACCGGGAAGAGCGGGGCGAGTGTGGACAATCTGGCAGACATACAGTGTGAAGGCAAATGTACGAAGACACCAGCCTGCCCTGGGTGTGCACAACGGGGCTGCCCCTCCACAGCAGCACAAACACAGTTGTTGCTGTACTCTGTGGTACACAGGGAATATGGGTCTGAGCACTCTTCTTGGTGTGTGTATATAATAATCTTACCGTTCCAGGAAAGAGATTAGCACTCACACCTAACATCTGTTGCTACAGATATAGTACAAATCATCCTAACAAATCTGTTTTACAACGTTTTGTCACAACTTAACTTTATCTAGCACAAGTGCTATTTGGACATTTTGATGCTCTGATGCAGTGCATGACCTATGTTCATTACACATATGATGCTGTCGCCACAGAGTTCAACCCACACACTCTCTTCCCTGCAGGACTTTCTGTCTTTTTACCCCTCCTACTGACGACAGGTAATAGGTGTTTTTCAGAGCTCGTCAGTGCTGCTCCTAGATCAGACACAAGGAAAACTATCTAGACACAAGTAAAACTGTACATATCTCACCAAGAATGATCTTTTAAGACAGAGCTTACTGAGACCTAAGTAGTAACTGGTAAAAGATGCCCCTTCCACCTTTTTCTTTTATTTAGAATTGCCCTGACACAGTTGCATGTCTGACTTGGTATCCCCTAGGCTTTCATCAGACATACAAAAGAAAAATGTGGACATGGCCATACGATATCAAAAAATGAGAAGGAAACTCATAGGCAAAATTATGCCTCCTGAAAGCTGGTACTTTTCTTCTTTGTCCTTTTTTCTTCCTGTTGCTGTCTCAAGGGCATGATTGTAAAACGGGGAAGTGAATGTCACAGCTTGCAAGCAGCAGAATTATACCTCAGTATCTTGAAACAAAATCCGTTTGACTCATAATATCACCTGTGGGGAAGAAGAGGGAGAGTATCTATGCTCTAGCAGTAACATAATCACCATTTTGAAAACATTACCCAAGACAGTCATGTACTTGCTGTTTTGGCCCAGCTAACTTACCTACTATGTGCTTCCCCAGACAGTTACTGCACTAGCTTCTACTCATATGACTTCAGGGAAGTGCTGCTTGGACTGAAGCAATTTCGCCTTCCGCATAATCGCTGCTACTCCAGAACCTGTCCTACAGCACGTTAATGTGAACTTTCTGACGTAACCACAGAAGGTGCAGTCAAGTTACTGTCATAGCTTAGAAATGGAAGAGAGTTTGACAATAGATATTTCAAAAGTGGAAGCGGGTGCAGGGTAAAGGCACATTTTGCAAATACTTTTCACATCACCACTGTAGCAGCCTTTCCTGTTGGGCAAGTTTAAAGGATCGGATTCTCCATTTAATGAGGTGTTCTGATTAGTTCTCCCCAAACCATTTTTCTGTGCATTCTTCACCCTCTCCCCATGTTAAAATTATTGCAATTTAAATGCACATTACAAGGTATGTCTGTTAATTAGTCCCCTCCCACACCTGTACCTCCTTATGGTCCAGCCATAAAGCTTTCTGCAAGCAGAAGTTTCCAATCACAGCAGCAGGGTACTACCAGAGTTGTTCACCCAAAGGGATTAGCTAAATTGCAAATGGACAGCTCAAAGAGTATAGGATTATTCACATACAACTAATCAGTTCAAATGCAAGTAATCTGAGTATTAAATCTGCCATGATGGACTGAGATGAAAAATGCATCTCCTTGCCATAAGGTCTGTGGCTACAAAGAATATGAACTGACTTCAAAAATTAATTTCCTCTGTCCAGCTCTAAAATTGAACTACTTTACTGCTTGTGGGATCAGTCCATCAAAACAGATGTTAATCACTGTCCTGCCTATAAAAAAACAGCTTTTATCAGCAGGATTTCCTCCCAATAAGTACTTTCCACAGAATATGAAGGTTAAACAATGTTAAGAAAGCTCTTACCTAAAATCTCCTCTGAAATAGTTTTTTCTCTGAGACTGCTTCATTAGAATCACAGAGTCATAGAATCGTTCAGGATGCAAATGACCTTTAAGCTCATCAAGTCCAACCGTTAACCTAATCCTGCCATCCCACCACTAAACCATGTCCTTATAGCACCTCGTCTACCCGCCTTTTAAATACCTCCAGGGATAGGGACTCCACCACCTCCCTGGGCAGCCCATTCCAGAGCCTGACAGCCCTTTCAGTGAAGAAATTTTTCCTAATGTCCAACCTAAACCTCCCCTGGTGCAACTTCAGACCATTTCCTCCCGTCCTATCGCCTGTTATCCGCGAGAAGAGGCCGACCCCCACCTCACTACAGCCTCCTTTCAGGCAGTTGTAGAGGGCGATCAGGTCTCCCCTCAGCCTCCTCTTCTCCGGACTGAACAACCCCAGTTCCCTCAGCCACTCCTCATCAGACTTGTGCTCCAGACCCCTCACCAGCTTTGTGGCTCTCCCCTGGACATGCTCCAGCAATGCAACATCTTTCTTGTAGGGAGGGGCCCAAAACTGAACGCAGGATTCAAGGTACGGCCTCACCAGTGCTGAGTACAGGGGCACGATCACTTCCCTACTCCTGCTGGCCACGCTATTCCTGATACAAGCCAGGACGCCATTGGCCTTCTTGGCCACCTGGGCACACTGCTGGCTCATATGCAGCCGGCTGTCAACCAGTACCCCCAGGTCCTTCTCTGCCAGGCAGCTTTCCAGCCACTCTCCCCCAAGCCTGTAACATTGCATGGGGTTGTTGTGACCCAAGTGCAAGACCCAGCACTTGGCCTTGTTCAGCCTCATACAGCTGGCCTTGGCCCATCGATCCAGCCTGTCCAGGTCCCTCTGCAGAGCCTTCCTACCCTTGAGCAGATCAACACTACCACCCAACTTACTGTCATCTGCAAACTTACTGAGGGTGCACTCAATCCCCTCATCCAGATCATTGATATAGAAAATGGAAAAACCTACTCCTTTCATATACGTATCTTTTTCTCTGTAAGGCAACAAGCAATTTAGAGTCATAGCAAGCACTGTGCTGTACAGCCATGCAATTTGCAGTAGGGCTAAGGGTCAGTCTAACTTTAACACTGAGGATTAGTTAAGCATGGGTAGTTTTATGACATAATTACTATTGCTGAACTATTGCTAAAGAATCTTCTACCTGGGCAACGCATTGCCCTATGTTTGGTGCAACTGGAACATTTGGAAAAGCTGTCACAACAGCTTCAAAGTTAAGAGCTTTAGAAGTTTAAAGATAATAAAGCTTTTGATTTTTGAAGTTGTGACAATACTTCCCAACTTTTACTTAGGCCAATCTTGGAAATCTGAGCTGTGCCACAAACTTTTATCTTTGATTAGTGTAAACTTTGTATTTTTATTCTAGTGGCTATTAATCTCAGGCTGTACATTTCACCTTTTGGATCAGTGGCTCCTTGTAGTTAGGGTAGTTTTAATCCAGAGAGTTCCTAGCTTTTCCATTGCATAGGTGACAGAGGGGAGCAAGGCAAATTCTTCCTTGCCCGCATCATTCTTCCTAATATAGCTTGAAATTTAAAAAATATCATGAAGGAACTTTATTTTACATTCTACTTTTTATTTAGTGTTTCCTTAGCTGCGAATAAAATTTTGGAAAGCTAGTAAATTGTAAGAAGGGCCATACCCTCTCACTTCCTCCCACCTAGCGACTCCCAAAGCTGTTCTTTTGATATATCAGTTCAAAATAGCCATTTGTCTTTTGAACTGCCATTTCATAGGGCTGGGGAAAAGGTCTTGGGTGCTTTTTTTTGTTTGTTTGTTTGTTGTTTCTTTTGATTTACAAGGAAATACAACCTTATTTAGGAAAAAATACTTTATTTTTCCAGAACAGTTTAGGCAGATTGCAACAAGAACAAAATACAGTACAAAAATGACTCACACAGCCTGCAATAGTTAATAAAACACTAATCAAACATCTAACTTTTTGTCAAAGTCCTTTTGGGTCCAATATACATTTTTTCTTATTACAGAGGTAATGCCCACTTACAGTGGCATCAGATAAAGTTTGTAAGACCATTATAACACAGTCACTGGTATTTGCTCTCTCCATATACCAGCTTTTGACATGGTTTTATTTTACTCCAGAAACATTGAGTGTAGTCTGAGGTAAAGTATAAATTCCTTTCCTTGGGTCAGGAGTTCAGCATTAACTTCACAGGTTTGCCTGGAGTCTACCAAAAGTCTTTCTTGGGTAAATATTTAATATCCTGGTAGAAGCTTTTTGCACCTGTCCATCCAAGCCAGTGCCCATACACCATTATCCCTTCTTTCAAAAGGGAGCAGCTGCACAAAATGTGACGGCATAACTAAATACATTTTTCTCCCTCAAAGCCTACAGCTTTTTTTTGTTACCTTTCACAACTAACTGTGAACTGCAGTGTATGGCATGCCAAACAAACCTAAAAGGAATATATGTGATAAATCAAAAACTGCCTAGGAGGTTTCTCCTTCCATGCCCATCTTTGCAGAGGAGGCTAAAACAAGTCAATATAGACTGTGATTTCTTCTGCAGTATTCTAACATTAAGGAAAATTAAAACACACTTTTTTTTTCTTCCTGTGAAACTGTAATTTAGTCAACGCAAGCAGGAGTGAAGCACTTGACAAATTCTATACACATACAATGTGTAACAAAAAATTGTCACACCTTTACTTTTATTTCCATGCCAATATTGTCTCCACAATTACCTCAAGAACCTAAAGTTTCTGTTGTGATCATTTGTTTTGCACTGCAAAGTTCATTTTGGTCAATCTCCTTTTCCCTCTCTATCTAAACCTTTCAGAAAAAGCTAAGAGTGAAGTCTGTAGATACACAAAACTAGAGCACCCACTGCATTAAGGCTTGAGGGCACAGGGACGTGAGGCACTTGTGTCCCATGCAGCGGAATACAGTGCAAAGAGTCCCAAGCCGGCTGAGGCTGCAGCCAGCCAGTTGTTCATGCAGCGCAGAATACTGGCATTGTATCTATTAACAGCACAGGTCTAAATAGCCTAAAGTCAGCTTTGTTGTTTACAGGTAGCCAGCTTGGGTACCTCTGCACTGGAATCATCACTGGTTTCCCTGTGCCAGAATAAGCACAGGGAAAGGCAGGTTTTATCAGATCTTTGCAGCATTTTCTGCCACCCCATTTCATGAAGTCTTCAGAGTTTCTTATCTTATAGTTTTGCTAAGGTTGGAAAATCCAATGCCAACACATGTCATTAGGACTTTCTCCCCGCCCACGTGCTCTTCCTCAGGGGTCTTTGTTTCAATTTTAAACATGATCTGGAAGAAGCTTCTCAGGTGCCGCAGAAACTCAATTCTGAGGGAGAGAAAATAACAGAGTTTAAGAAACAAAACAGAAAGCCCATTAGCAGTATGCACTAACGCAGATTCCAGCAATAAGCACAGTGAATAGACCATGAACATATTGCTTAGTACAGAGAAACAAGCCTACAGGCTCCAAACATTGTTCTCACTTGTGTTGCAGAAGTGGCTAGCGACCCCTGCTGAAACCACTGCACTCCCTGTATGAGCAGAGAGAGAAGGAACGGCCTGGTAACACAGCAAGACAAAATGGTGAGGGAAGGAGAAAGAAAGGAGAAACAAGAGAAGTAGCCAGGCAAGGTCACTTACTCATGGCGCTCACTCTTCATCAGGGCCATACAAACCCCATATGGACCTGTGGCACCCCTCCCCACCTCCCAGTGTTTAAAGCAGAAATAAAAGATAAACAGGGATAGCCAAAAGTTTGGCCTTGGGTGCATACTTTAGGAAAGGCAACAGAGATCCTAAAGCACATGTTTAATTTGTACTACTAACTGGTCCACCTCTTAATCAAATGCTTTGTTAGAATCGCATTCAGACTCAGAACTCTTCCTGTTTTCTCTCCTCATTTGCAGGGGAAAAAAGTAGTTTTCATCATTTCAGAATAAAAGGCATGAAAAGACTAACCAGAACACAATGCTCCTAAACGCGCACTAAGGGTAAGTGACAGGAAAAACTACTGAAAAATATTAAAAAACCACCAAAAGCAGCCAAGAAAACATTTCCTGCTGGCTTCCCCGAAACAGGGAACAAGCAATTACACCAAAAGGCTACAAAGTTAAAATTGGTAACTGCTCCTAACAGAAGTCTGCCCTCTTCCAGTCGTGGCTACAGGCAAGTCTGCAGTCTTGAACTAAGGTTTAATCTCCTGCAGCAATTGGTATGGGCCCTTCTTGGGTTAAATTCAACCTTTAAAGAAAGGGCGCGTGCACATCCAGTCTACATGTTCATTTGGCTGGCAATCTGGAAGAAGCCTGTGCTCTACATGCTGAAGGTGTTATACCAAACTAATCACACATCATTACACCAAATCAAGAGAAAGTACACACAAAATGGGAAGCAGGAGACCAAGAGGACAGGACTGCCTCCACTGCAACATCATGAGGCCTCTGAAAGCCTCCTAGCAGCTCCTGTTCACAGAAATTGTGAATAAGCACAAGGAAAGTTGCAGGAGCAAGAATTGCCTTATCCACTTCAGTTGGCCATGCTGCTGCTCCTGCGCTCGGGTACGTGCGTGGGGAGAGGAGGGACAGAGCAGGAGCCAGGCACAGAGAGGCTGCTACCACCTACACTGGTCTGTGCTTAGCAAGATCTGAGAGTTACCTCTGGGGCAGTCAGGTGAATACCTCTGCAGGGTGAATGTGGGCACATGGCTCCCCATGCTATGTACACCTTTCTACCTCACCTTCCTGGGCTGGTAACTGGCCTCAGCACAGACACCAGCTCACCAGCTCTCTCATCTCTCAAATGGGTTGGCAGTTGAAAGAACGAATTGAAAAGCGCCTTTTCTTCCATGCCTCCTCAGCTGCAAGGTTTCTGGTTACTGCTATAATACGCAAATGGGCACACGCTGGCACAAATGCTTGGGTGAAGCTGACAGGCAACAAGCTCTGTACCAGCCTCCTCCTTAGCTGGGTCCTTTCCCAGAGCTCTGGCAGTGTGACAAGAAAGCAGCCAAGCCCAAAACAGCAGGAGCGGCATGCTGAACCGCAAGGAGGGCACAGAATAAACTGTACTGATGCCAGAGGCAGAGTGGAGCCGGCAGCTCAGGGAAAAATCCTAAAAGCTGATCAGCAACTGCAACCTGTTGGTGGGATCAGTTCAGTCCCTACCGCTCTTTGTAGCTATGTGGACTACCGTGCTTCACTACCTCTTCTCCCTTTTGAATAAAGGCAGAGTGAGAAAAGGCAAGAGGGCTTTGCCACAGCCCCCAGGTACCTGGGAAAGGCTCATGGGAGTGGGAGTGAAGGGGAGGCTGCCTAGGGTTATTGGGGAAGAATTCGGGAGCAGCAAGAGGCCAGCTGTCTTGCAGCAATAGAAGCACAAGTGTTAAGAGCCCTGGAAATGGGAAAAAAAGAGGGTGGAAAGGCAAGGGTATGTGACAGAGGTGCAGCAGAAAGTGGGTTTGTATTAGCTTGAGGCCGATACGGGTCGCCTGTGGAAAGGCTGGCACCTCAAGTAATAGCGGAGGCTGCACCAAACATGCACGTATAGGCTGGAGGACTGAGGGAGGGGGTGACAGGTAAAGAGAAGTCTTATTTTGCTGGAAATTTAGAGTGTGTGTTCAGGCAAGAACAAGGCAGAGATAAACGCTGTTCCTTAGGCCCAGGGCCAGCTACATGAGCCACACGGGAGGTTTTCCTCAGGGCCAGCCACTTTCAAATAAAAAAACACTGTACTACAAAAAAGAAAAAAAAAACAAACCAAACCAAAACCAAAGAACCAAAAAACCAAAGAGTAAGAAGTCTGTTTGTTTAAGCGCTGTCTTCTCCCAGAAGCCTGCTAAGCAACACTGAAGGCACACCACCACTTCACACGTCTCAGCTTGCTGTCAGGGCAAAGCGACCGACTCGCAGATTGCTGCGAGAGCACAGGCAGCGCCGCCGTGGCTCCACCGCTCCGGGAACAGCCAGGGCACGGCCTGGCAGCCCCGGCACGGCCTGGCAGCCCCGGCGTTGGCTCCCCAGCCTCACCCGGGGCCTTGCCCCGGCCGCTGCCCGGCGGCAGCCAGGCCTGACCTGCGGCTGCCGCGCCCGGACGCGCGGGCCGCCAGGGGGCGCCGCGCTGCGGGGAGGCCCGGCCCCGGGCTGCGGGAGGAGAGGGACGGGCCGAGGGGCTGGGTGCGGGCGGGGACGGGCCGAGGGGCTGGGTGCGGGCGGGGACGGGCTCCCCCGACCCCGGGCAGGGCTCGGGGAACGGCCGAAAGCGGCGGCCCGGGCGGGCGGAGGCACTCTGCCCGAGGCAGCCGCGCCTGAAGGGCTACGCCTGGCCCCACCTCCTCTGCTTGAAGCCCCTAAACCCTAGCGAAACCAAGGGCCAGGGCGCTCAAGCTTTCCCGTAGCCCTCCTTTGTGTGCCCTAGCTCACGCCAATTCACCTGTGTGCAGGCTAGCCTGTCCTCCAAGGCTGGCCCCTGTGCACTGGCAACAGAGCCAGCACCCTGCACCTGATTTTGAGCTCAGCGTGACAGAGAGGCCCTTTGCTTCTGTAAAATCTGGGGCATAAAACAAGGAGGTAATCCAGATGGCCACAGGCCAAGTGGCCTTTTTTGGACTAGTGTCCCCAGCACCCCTCAGGGCAGCCCTGCTCATGGCGTTGCTGGGGTCTCCTCTTCCTCCCCTCCCCCCCCATGCTATTAGCAGGGGCAAAGGATGTCTCCCGTGGAAATACACAGATCTGGGAGATGCCTCCTCATTCTGATGGCTGTGTTCCAAAGCACCATGTCCCCACAGGGTGGCTCTCACCCGCCAGCTGAACTGTCACGTTCACGCTACATTGTGCTTGACAGGGGAGCCAGTCTAGCGTAACTGGCTTATAAAGAGCTTCAGATTCTGCAGGGTGAAAGTGTCAAATGCAGAGATGTCACAGCCCCAAGGGAGAATAGAAGGGACAATGAAGAGGACAGAACTGCAATTTACTTCAAAAGCCTGGGCATCCGATGCTGAGTTGCTCCGGAGCCAGATTTCCCAGCCCTTTATGAGCTGCCCTAGTGAGGGCACAGGGGTGCTACAGACAGAGCTGCGTGATCTCTGAACAGATCCTCTTAAGACTGATGAGTCACAGATTCTCACAGAATCATAGATTTTATGATCTCGTGTGACACATGCTGCATCAGGATGTCTGCTCCCGACCTTCATCCGTGCCACGTGCTCCTAGCTCGGAAGAAGTGGCAACCCAACCATTTGAAATCAGCCTGCTTACAAAATAAACTAGTGCACTTGCCCGACAGCATCAACAAAAAAACCTACCAAACAAACAAAAGCCCGGACAATGAGAAGCGCTTGCTTTGTTTCACATGCTTAACTGTGCACTTCAAACACTGATCTCTACTCTTTCTCAGCCTTTCACATGGATACTTACTTTACAAGGGATTACTCTACCCCTGTGTAATGGCAGGCTTCCCTGTCTTCCCCTCAAAATCTGATGAATGTTGTTTCTGAGATACAGTTAGGCAATTTCTAGCTCTCATGTGATGGCACCACCATTCTTCAGTTATCACAGTACTGTACCTTTCACATATACAGCACCGGTACCATGATAACCGAAAAAGGACAGTTCATAGTCTTACTATTTGATGCCATTGTCAGATAAACAACACTCCCTCCATTTGATTAAACTGTTCCGTCTCTAGGAATAGTGTGATCTAGTCAATCACCTGTCAGTCTGACAGAGTAAATGAAATTTGTGATACTGGATGCCCTTTCCCTGACCTGTGTGTTGCAACTAGCAATGTAAGCAATAGTCTTTTTCTATCCTCTGAACAGCTACCAGCCACAGACAAAGCTCTAATAAAAATCCAGACTGAAGGACTAGATAGAAGTCTGCTTCCTGATAGGGCTAAAGCTTTGGTGTTGCACATGGCTCCATGAATTGAACTCTTAAGCTGTTTCCTATGGACGATCACGCTTTAGCGTTTGGCTAGCCATCTGAAACATGCTGTTTAATGCCACAGCTACAGGGAAATCACTAGGAAAACACGGCAGTGTACGCTAGGCAACAAAAAGCAAACTGGTTTACACATACAATCCGAGAACAACGATAAACCCCATCTCGGCAATTCTTAGAACCAGGAATAATCTAGAAGAACAGTAAAGGAATAATCTTCTGATGTGTAGAAGTAAACACTAGGTAACTTATACCACCTGTCTCATTTGAAGACAGGTACTTGTTCTATTCATAGCCACAGGCAAAGTCCTCCATATACAAAAAATAAGTGCAATAAAGTAGCAAATTAAACAAGACTGGGTAATTAAACAGAACAAAACAACTTACGTGTATGGAGACAGAGGTCCCAACAGGACTTTGGAAACATCCCGTTGTCCAAGGGTCATGAGGAGCAGAGCAAGGCTCTGATTTGTTGAATCTACACAGCCTCCCTGCAAACCAAAATGTTTTAATAATTAATCTCTGTACAAACCAGAAATTGGGACGGGACGAGAGGAATGAAGGAGAAAGACACACTTAAAAGGCTGAATTACCGCTCCCAGATTTCAAGAGCCAAAAAGATAAAAATCTAGGTTTTGTAACAATGACAAATTAATTTCACATGGCAGGCTGGGAAAGGAACAGAACTAAACGAAAACCCAGTAACAAGGTCGCATTAAAGATCCCTCCCATCTCTCCCAACCCATTATCTTCTAATATCACAGAACGTAAGCACTGAAGGATTTCTTTGGAGTAAATTGAAAGGAGGTATTAATTATAGTTCATGTGCATCTGAAGACACCATGAATTGCAGCACTTTATGATAACTAGGAAGTTACATTCAGACAAATAGTTCAGCGTTAGCAGATGCAAACCAGCAAGTTAAAAGTTGTTTGACACACATCCACCTAAGCCCTTGCCGCTAATTTTTGTGGGTTTACATTTGGAAAACATTTCCCCCCCATATTTAAAATGGGAAGTTCTTTTTTTTTTATTGCTATATGAAAGAGCCATGCATAACATTATGTAGAACTACACATACATATTTGACTGTAGTAATTCATACATGCATGGTAAATTGTTTTTTATATGGAAGGTGTTAACTACAACGCATACATAAATTAGAATTGGAAGGCTTCCTTTGTGCACAAAGCTCGAACATAAATTAGAAGGAGCACTTCCAGTCAAGACTGCTGTAGAGAGAATGTACCAACTATTACTATGCAAACACATTGAAAACAGAAAAAAATATCTAGCATAACAATTCTGAAGTGTCCTCATATTCATCCTAATCCACAGCCACATGAAACCTGTGAACAGTTTCCTGCTGGATCAGGCGTCATGCTAAGCCCTCTGAATAGGCTCTCTGGAGAGAGCAAAACTAAACAATCATCCTTTTAAAAGCAAGTTCTCTAATGAGGTAAACTGACCATTACCTTTGTGGGCAAGGAGTAACCTGTCATCATTTTAAGAGGTAAAACCATCCACATAGGCAAGGGAGGCGCAAAATAAATTTTGGACTACATAAATGAAGAAAACACAACGATGTGACAACCTCAGCACATTTACCCAGTAAGAGTGCAGAAAGGAGGACCTTTCCAAGGAGTGTTACTGAAGGCTTAATTTTCAAGACGGCCTTGCTTCAGTGTGGCAAGTCCCAGCTCTGTTCTTCTGAAAAAAGCCTCTGCGCTTCATGCAGCAAATTATACACCACAACGAAGGAAACGTCTTCATTACATTCACTACCGCAACCAAAATCGTAGCAACATGCTTACAGCAGCCCTTGCCCTTTTAACTGCGTGAACATGCCGAAAAGAAGTTCATGCACTCAACCTAATGCCCTCTACGGGACTGATAAAAATTGTGCTTTATCTTGAGCGAACAGGGTACCTGCAGAATTTGCTGGAGGAATCTAGAGCCACAGCTCTCGCCAGCTCTATTTGCCAATCTGAAACACGTACAAGAAGCAGATGAGTGTGGTAAGGAGTATTTCCTGGCACAGGACTTTCTGTATTTGTAGTTTGGTTAATAATTCAAAATGCCCTTTACCACTTGGATGAGAACTTTACACTTTCTGAGCTTGTTTTTGTTTTCCTAAAGCTGAAAATATAATAAAACATCTATTTTTATGACCAAATTCATAGAAAAGCTTCAGTCAGCGTGGAGACAACCATGTGCTAAACAATATAGCAAAACATGATGCATCCATCGCGTCCTAGCTTACATAAGCTCTCTTGCTGCAGTGAGTCAGTCGTCCCCACTATTGTTGCGCATTAGCAATGCGCTGTTATGCCCATTCCCACACAGGCAGTTACCAGAAGGGGAAATTAAGTGATCTGCTTGTAATCTAATCATGACAAGAACAGGAACTTGTGCCAAATGAAGGACATGCCACTCCCAAGAAGGCCGGCTTTTTTGCCTCAATATACCTGCCACTTACTCAAGAGTCCAAAACAAACAAAAAAACCCAATCCTCCCAAGAGAAATGGGGTGGACAAAGTCAGAGCCAAAGTACTGACATTTGTTCAAAAATAGCTGGCACTCATTACCAACCTAGAATGTAGCTTCTAGCTCATATTAATTCAGTTTATGGCAGTTTCTCCATTATTGTTCCCACTGACAACAGAGCCAGATCCAGATGGATGTGACAATAAGAGACACAGATTACTTAAAAACCCCACCCATTTTGAAATGCTGCTATACAAATACCACAGCTGACATCCACATTCAAGTATCACAACTCTGGGTATTGGACAACAGTGTTTTGAAGAGGATTATTCTTCTGAGCTTGATCCCAGCTTTGATTTAGTCTTGGCTATATTTTGGCATTCACACAATTTCCTCCCTTACCTGTGCTGTACGTAACTTGCACACCTCAATGATTTGTTACAAGGAGTACAGAGGGTTTGTTTTTCTTTCTTTTTCAGAAGAATGGAACAGAGCCTTGTCACAGTGAAGTAAGGCCATCTTGAAAATTAAGCTTTCAGTGAAATGCTTCACTCATTTTAGCTCTACACCCTTACCCTTTCTGCCCCTCCAGGCCCCCCTAACAACTCAACCTTTCTTCCTTAAAGAACTCAGCCTTAAATAGGTATCGCATCCTCCCCCGTTTTTCGTGATTGCAAGGAATATAAACAGTCAAACCTTTTCCAGTTCTTCCAGGCCTTTTGATCCTGCCAGTCACCTGCTATATAAAGCTCCCATAACAAATGCCTTTCAAACACAAGAGGAAAATCCTTATTGGCTTTCTACAGTTAAGCTTAGGTAAGAACTGCATGTGACTTTTAAAGACAATGCTAGCCAGTCACTCCATTATCCCTGTTTCAGGGCCACTGTAGTTAAGCACTGGGCCAATTATTAGTCAATTAGCTCTGACATTTTTCCATCAGCAAATGTATATTTAAAAAGCTCCACTGACTGCAAGAATCACACAACCTCTTTCTTTTCTTTTTGAAGGCTTAGTAAAAGGGAACATTTAGCACTTAACATAGCAAAACTCAAATCCTTAGATTTCCAAGGTGGTGAAGTTCACATAATAGCCAGCACTAAGCAAGCACTTTAAGAAATGTCTCTGGGCGCCTTTAAACAGCAAGGAACTCCGAGCAGATTTGTGGGTGACCCTGACAGCTAAAACCATTCTGTAAAGAATTATCTCCAGTACTCCCAAGATGCCCTTTTCTGGTCAGCCCTCCTTGACTCCAGCAGCACAGTACCTACAGGCAAAGACACAGATGGAAAAACAATCTCATAGAGAAAGAGGATCTAAACACAGGGAGAGAAATTATCCCTTGAGCCCTGTATTCAGGGAGTAGCTGGCATAGAGAGTGGGACTTAAAAGAGTGCCTGTTCGGAGCAGCTTATTCTTGCTCCACACACAGCTTTCCCAACTTTTTACTGTTTCACTAGACATCTTATTTAGGCCAAGAAACTTAAAAAAAAAAAAAAAAATAGTATCTTTAAACTAAACAAACACTGCATGCTTTGCAACATGTTTTTATACCCTTTCTGGGGTCAACTGGTCAAACTGACCTCTAACCAAAAAAAAAAAAAAAAAGAAAAAGCCCATCTTTACAAATTCCTGGCTATTGCTGTGTGAGCATGCATGTCATACAGAAATTCAAGTGTGCATTCTGAAAACTACAGAACAAAACCCACCATACTGCCTATGGCAAAGGGCGTGGCAAATTCATGATCACTGAATAAGGACTGAGCACTCCAGTGGATAAGCAGCACAATAGCCAAAAATGCTAACAAGCAAGAACTTTTCCACTGCAAGCTGCTGCAGTGGAGGACCACAAGCAGTCCGTACACTGCTCAGCACTTGTCAGTCACTCTTGGACTGAAGCAGCCCACACATAAAAGAGCCTTCCAGGAGCACCACTGGTACCACAGCAGGCCACAGCCAACAACCTTCCTGACTCAGAATCTGATATTCAAAGATGTTGAAACCTCATGGCCTATCATTTTTATTATTGGAAGACCTGCCTGACTCTGTTTCCTCCTCAAATGCTTTTTTCCTGTTGTCCTGAGATCCTCACTATGCTGGTGCTTTGCAGAATTTGAGTAATCACATTCAAATGGCTGCAGTACACTCAAATCAGCTGTTTCAGACCTTTCCAACCCTTTCCATTTCTGAAGTTCTCTGACATCTGACTCTGAAGAAAGTATAGTATCAGGACAAATTCCCTCACTAGTTTCAATCTGCCAAGTGCTAGATGGTTTTCAAAGGAAAAAAAAATACCTATTGCTGCCAATAGAAGTACATGGAAATTTGATTTGTGATGCCTCCAATCATCTGACTACCCAAAGATGTTGTCCAAGACCTCTACACAAAGAAACAAATGTACCAAATTTTAGGTTGGTGTGATTTGTGTGTGTGTGTGTGTGTGTAAGAACCTGAAAGACTTTACAATTCACCCCTCAAATAAAAATAGCTACCTGTCACTACATAGCTGTAGAAACAGACACATGTTTCAGTCTCTAGTTGTGACTGCATTCTCCATGAGTGCTGGGCTTTCAAATGCAAGGGGTCTGGACTGTACCCAGGAAGAATATTTGTTTGTGGTGTTTCTATGAGATAAGAACCCTGGGCTAGAAGGGGAAAGTCCTCTAGCAACATGGTGCATATACTGAACAAATAAAGACAAAATATTAATGGAAGACTGGAACAAGTGGGCAAGTTGGTAATTCAGAGAGATGAAGGGTTTGCAGCAGGGAAAGGAAAAGGTAACATGCGCACAGATGAACAATCTACCATGGGCATGGATGTGATCTATGAGGTTATGGGGTAATTTTGTAATTGACTATATTACCTAATACAGAATCTCATTAATGGCATTTTTAATACTTTGCAAAGTCCTGTCAGGTTATTCCAGTTCAGAGCAATTACTTTTTTTAAGACAGTGAGTACAATTTGTGGATGACTGCCTCCTAAAGGCCAAATGTGTTTTGTCAATACTAACAGCTACTTATTTTAACATCTGTGGGGATACACAACAAAAGCAGGTTCTTTATTAAATCAGAAACTCACTATGATGCTAATTGCCAAATCATTTCAAAGACAGAAAGCTGGTCATCCACTAGAATTCTCACCACAAATGAAAAACATTTTAATACAAAAAAAAAATTAAGCTGCAGAAGACTGTGGTGCACTTAAGATTCCTATGCAAACACTGTCCTACGTCCTTTCCAACAAAGCATTCAGCCAATTCCTCATACAACCAACAGATCTCGGCACATTTGGCTTTGTCGTCATCACCATAAAGCAGCCACCATTGAGGCTAGCTGCTATTTTTTCCCCCTTCTTCTTCGTGTATTCTCCCACTCATAATGCCCCATTCCAACCAGTAGTTTAGGAGCACTGACTCTGTTACACCTCCAGATTACTATTAAAAAAGGTAACAGCCGATGCGAAGCCAACTGAATTCTGTTGCAGACAGAAAGCAGCAAAAGAAAAATTTTCTACTAGTATGATTCATAGTAACATCTACTGGACAAGGGAAACAACATGGCCCAGTAAGTCACTACACGGTTAATGGAACCATTCAAAACCACTCCTTAGGTGGATGAAGAAGACACCAGCAGCATCAGATCATTTCTCTGTTTGGATATGAGCCTGTCTGAGGGTGCCCCCAAACTACCTCTTCCTTTACCAGTATGTCACTACCTTCTCTTCCCCTACAGCTATGCACAAAAAACATATTGGCTTCTTACCCTGTGGACCTCTTCAAGCAACAGCTTAGCACAATTCTGGCCAAGTTCCTCGGGAAGCACAGCTGCTCCCTGGCCCTGAGGGTTTGAGGCCAGCTCAGCACTGAGAATAGTGCCATTGATGGTTTCTGCAGTAAGACACATGCCAAAACCTGGTGACCTGAAAGAAAGGGAAAAAGTGCATTTGACTTAAGGACAACAATTGAGTAACAAGCCAAGAATTACTCCCAGACAACCTCCTCCTCAAGTCACAAACAGCTCGTCTCATAGGATAATACTGGGAGTCTGGTCTTCCTGACAATTCTTCTGTTCTATACATCTGACTCACCCTGGAAAAAAACATTAACAGCAGTATCTAAAAGTGAAACCCAGTACCACTTGCCCCAAACCCACTGTGCTGGCCGTTCCTGGCAAAAACTCTTTAAAAAGGAAAAAAGGAAAGAAAAAGAAAAAGAATAAAACATCTAAACTTCAGAAATATCTTTATTAAAAAAAGTGTCTTCCACATTGTCCTGTTTTTGGCTGGGATAGAGTTAATTTTCTGCCTAGTAGCTGGTATGGTGCTGTGTTTTGGATTTAGGATGAGAAGAATGTTAATAACACACTGATGTTTTGGTTGTTGCTGAGTAGTTCACCTCTGCCAGGTGCATGGGGGACTAGGGAGGGACAAAGCTGAGGCGGCTGGCCCAGGGGCTTTTCCATACCATAGGACATCATGCTCAGTATATAAGCTTGGGGAATAAGAAGGAAGGCGGGGGGGATGTTTGGAGTGATGGTGTTTGTCTTCCCAAGTCCCCGTTACGCATGACGGAGCCCTGCTGTCCTGGGGGTGCCTGAACAGCCACCTGCCCATGGGAAGCAGTGAATTAATTCCTTGTTTTGCTTTGTTTGCGTGCCCGGCTTTTGCTTTCCCTGTTAAACTGTCTTTATCTCAACCCACGACTTTACTTACTTTTACTCTGCCAATTCTACCCCCCATCCCACTATGGGGGAGTGAGCAAGCAGCTGTGTGGGGCTTAGTTGCCAGCCAGGGTTAAACCATAACACATTTATTTAATTCTTATTTGATGAACAGTTCAAAGGTATCTAGAGTTTCTTCTCTGCAACATTCAAAACAAAAACTAACTTCTTTAGGGATCAAGCTCCTTCCCTGTAAACTTCAATATTTAGCAACATTAGACCATAGCCATGGCACCAAGCAGGAGAATAAAAAAAAGTATGACCCTCATTACTTGTATTTCCAATCTTTTCACTTTCAGTTCAATAGCATCCAAACCATTGTAACCATGTAAGAATTCTGAACATATCATTTGAAGAAAGGAACAACCCCTCCCATTTTCCTCAGAGCTTAGGATCCTACAGAATGCTATTGTGAGAGTTAACAAAACATTTTTGCTACAAGAAAGTCACAGATGGCTGAGTACAGCTTGCTGAGAAATCGGAAAGTTGTAAGGAAGATTAAAAAAAAAGTCACAAGATCCTCTTATTTGTAGGCTCTGGAAGAACACCAATAGCTAGCCATTCACAGTAACGTTAACAACTTCCCACAGTTCTAGACTCCTGCTGCCTCCACCACCCAAACTTTTTAATTACAATAATCACACTGACCCAAAACTGTAAGGAATGTCACCAACATCAAACCACAAAAAAAAAAAGGAAAAAAAAAAAAAAATCAAAGCCCAAACACCGATACACACAAACTCTCCCAGTGCAGGAAAAACAACAGTTCCTCCAGAGGCATTTCAGTAGGGCGGGAATGAAAAGATATCCGTGATTCCCACCCATATTTAACTGCCTGCACTTGCTGAGCAACAAAGAAGGTATGTTAAAGACATTTCTCTTCTCCTTTCCTTCCTCTGAGAGAGATCCAGACAGCAGAACAAGAACAGTGTCAAAGATGTTATTTTTTGGACAAGTATCCTTTAATACCTATACCCACTGGCAGATTTTGTTAGTGTTCACATGGCAATCTGCCTAAATAAAAATTAAAATCATCCAGTGCCTCATGTATGCGCAGACAGTATTAGGAAGCATCTGCACAAACCTGCTGCTTCAAATGCTCAAAACAGAACCGGGAAGTTTGTTTGGAGAGACATTATAGGTGGCAGAAGATGTTCAAATAACGTATTCCCCAAAGCTTTTGGCACTGTGGAAGGGATATAGTTCAATGCTTTATATTCTGAAATCCAGACTTGGTTTGGGCTGGGCACAGATGGGCTGAACTAGCCCTTGCTGGTCCTACTCATCACCAGAGGCAGCACTGGAAACAATGAGGCATGTTGTTTTCCTCCCTTGTCCTGCCGAGACACACACACACAAGCACTGGAAACCAGGTAATAAAAAAGCTTTGCCAAAGTAGCACAATGTTAGTACCACGTACACTGCAATCATACTGGTGCCACACTTAAAGCCACATGCACCAGCAAAGTGGAGAGAGATGCAGTTCCTGATGTGTCCCTCTGCATGGGCTACCCATGCAAATAGTAAACGTAATGCTGCTGCCCCAATTCATTTGACTTGCCCGCTTCATAGACAGATGAAAAACAAAGTAAGACCCCAAAGACTCACAGCTCCCAGAAAAGTTTTGGCAATTCTGATTGATCACTGTTAACAGTCTGGAGCCACAAGACTTACTAACCTGGGATAACAAATATTATGAAGGATTGGGAAAAAATACTTAGAAGTGAGTCAACGATTTTTAGATTTGTAAACTTGCAAATCTAGGTTTTCTTGAAGGTAATATTTCAAAAAGCAGGAACAGTGAAAGAAAACGTGCATGCTTGGATTTGAGCATACAAACAGAAAACAAACAAATTAGTTATCCAGAACTCCTTCATTCTCAATGAAAAGTGATAAATAGGACAACAAAGCTGATGGTTATCAGTAAAATTGTCTGAATCACCTCCATCACTTCTGTGCTCTGCTGGCAAACAAAATCTGTGGAAGTACAGCATATTGATGTCTCAATTCTCCAGTTGTTGTTAGTGAAAGGACACTCTTTCACTACTTACGTAATGGTAAAGCAGAAGATAACCTATACAGCCCAAACACTTTCTAGAATGGTTTGGTCCCATCCTTAATACTACTGTTTCCATCAGAAGGGGTAGAGTCAAGTTTGAATGTTAGCTTTCACAACATACCATGGCACCTCTGATCTTAATCTTACTTCAACGCAACAGGTTTAAAACTGAAGAGAGACCAAGTTGCCTTTAGTGGCAGTAACGAGATACTACATTCCTTCTTTAAGAAAACACACAACTTTTATCACTGTACCACAAGTAAAACAAATGTATCTAGTGAATCATTCAATTTTTTCCCTGTGAGGAATATTTATTTCAAGTCAGCAAATAGAAGATCATGGTCTAAAACTCAATAAAATTACAGATCAGGATACCCCAAGCAGATGAACAAATGCAGAATTACATTTCTGTTCCCTGTGAATACTGGATACTCACTTTCCAGAGCTGACCCCCTTCATATGATCCGTGTAGATATAAATGTCTGGGAGGAATTTATTCAGGATGCTCCTTGCAGATTCCACCATTCTGTTTGCCATCTGTGGTGACACTCTGACCGAGTATCTACATTTCTGAGCTAAGGAATTCACTGTGGTCACAAAAGAAATTTAAACCAGAGACTGAAAAAAGTAGCCAAGGAGTCCCAATGCATTATTTTGGAAAATGTGGTTTTGTCCTACACATCCATTCATGAGCACTGGTCTGTTTTCCTGTACTTAGAGAAGCACACGTGCCTTAGTGCTTTCTGCAGTCTTTTCACTGATACACCTTGAAGTGAGGTACACAGAAAACGTGCAGAAGAACAGCTTATTATGACAAGGTAAACATCTACCATAAAAATGCCCTTCGATAATTTTAAATTGCTGTTCTGTCATCCTGTGCTTTCTTAGGATGGAGGAAGCCCTGCATGCTCCACTCCTCATGTACTATTAAAACATGGTGACGGGTGAAGTTTCTCTCAATTAGCAGAAAGAAATCCTGTCTCTCTCTTTCTATCAGGGAGAAATTGAGTAGATGAAGTTAAAGACAAATGTTTTAATGAAACAAAAAATTAATTTTAGAAGGCTAAAAGACCCACCTTTGCTCTATCCAACTGTTTTGTGGTGCTGTAAGGCTATCAAGTTCACTGGTTCTCTAGTCACGCAGTTATCTGAAGATAACTGTTCCAGGGAAGAAGAAATTACCACCTTCCTGCTCCCCCCAACCCACCTCCTCATAGTACGCAAAGGATGAACTGCCTTTGTGCCCTTTTACTCGGGTGCTGCTTCAGCAATATTCCCAACAGATCTTCAAATGTACAAAGCACACTGTGCTCCAAATTCCATCCCAACTATAATGCAGCCTCATGCTCTGCACATTTAACCATCCATCTGCACCTAGATGTACACAGCAACGCAGAGAAACACACTCACAAACCTTCCAGCTGGCAGAAGGGAATTTCCTTTTCTACAGACTTCTACTGCATACTCTTCTGGAGTAGGTAAACCAAAAACTTTAAGCTCTTAAGGGCAAAACCAGTAAATAATAATCAGAAAACTGATTGTTCTACACAGTTAGTGCACTCAGTATTTTGTATTACTGTAAAAGGTTGGTGCAACACAACCCAGCTGTGAGGAAGCAGAATTGCTCAGTTGAATCTTGGAAGGGACAAAAATGCACATATGAGAGACCGAAGCATGTATCCTTCCAGGTGTTTTGTTTTTACCGGCTTGAAGGACACTTAATGGCCAAACTAAAATGAGACTGCCTCTCATCAGACTTTAACTAAAGGCAAACCTTTATCCCTGAGAAAAAGCCCAGGAAAACGTAAAGGAAAATGGAAGTTCAAAAACCTGTAGTTCACATACGTCAAGCAAATCCAGTCAAAGCGGCCCAGAAAGGGGCTGTGTATTAACATCAACTTAGAATGATGGCACTAAAGCCGTGATGATCGCGTCCTCCTTCACACAGAAACAGAGGATCAAACTACTTACTACAGAGGTGGACGGTGGCTTAAGGAAGTTACTTTCTCTGTGGAAAGACCATGACAAACACCACCAAAAGCACACTGAACTGCCTCCTTTGTTATTCTACAGCACATGCAACCAGTAAAATTGCTCTCACTTGGCAATGCTGCACTCCTCCAAATGCCACAGTTGGAAACAGTGGTCAAGGTGTGCTGTTCTCACACAGGATGATGGTATGCCATAAAGTAAGAGGAACAGGCTGCAAGCCTGCACCTCAGGCAGGAAACCTGCCCCCATTCCTGCTTTCCTTTTGAGTAATCAAAGCCAGATCCTGTTTCGGACTCTCATAACGACAAACTAAACTACAAGTTGGCCAGTGCTCAAGAGAGAGCAGGAGCTCATGAAATACAACCTTTAATATGCCTTGCCTGTAAAGGATTTCTGCCTTCTTCCTATGCTGACAGCAGATTCATGGCAGATACCACATAAAAACCACAAGAGAAAAATAATGAAAAAAAACACAATCAAAACATTAACTAGATATGCAGTTCTGTTTGCAAAAGTGAGTATTCTACAACAGTATTTTGTGCCCTTATCTTTGTGCAGAAGTAAAACCTCCACTTCCATCTCCAGTGGTACTACTGAAGGTGAAGAGCTAACAAACAACTTCTCATAACACAATAAAAAGCTCAGTTCCCATGTGTGCAGTGAGGCATAAACTAAACTAAGATTTCGTCTCCCATCCAACATTCTGCTAGATTCATTAACAGCAAAGATGTCACCCATTCAAGGTATAACAAAACTACATTTGTTACTGTTGGATTTACTAAGATTCCTTTTAGTGCTGCTACATTATGTGTTGGAAGGTATTTTAACTTCTTGCTATGAAAAGACTTTAAATAGCACTGTTCTTTTGAAAATTGATTTACTTGTCTACTGATGCTTTTTGAACAGCAATGTTCTGAAAACAACAGTTTTGAGACACGGTTCTGGAATCTAGTTGCAATCCCTCTGTGTAATGTCACCCTGTGTTATCTGGATATGTGCTCAGCAACATGGGTGCACTTCTACAACTTCAAGTTGTGACACTTGTTTTTTTTAAAGCAAACTCATTTAAAAGACAAGGGAAAGAAAAAAAAAAAAAGAAGAAAAAAGGATACGCAGTTCCTCTGACGCGCTTGATTTTGCCAGGGTCTGTGAACTGAACAGGCTGCAAGACCTTTCTCACTGGGCAAGCAAACAGTATCTCTCCACCCCCTTTGGGAGGCATTCCTCTCCGGTTAATCTAAAAACAATAATGGAGGAAAAAGGCAGGTTAGTAAAGAGCGCAAACACTGTACTTACACACTCAAAAATGATAGATTTTATTTCACATATAATAAAATGTTATCAGTAGGGGTATTACATGAACACAGGCAAGAAAAAGACATCCTAAAGGCAGAAATGGATTCTGCACCAAACCTATAAGCAAAAATTGGTTTTTTTCCCCCTTCTCTCTCTCAAGTACAGTTGGGCATGGCTTCTGAATGGAAAACAAAACAAAACCAACCAACCAAAAACCCAACACCTTTAGCAGGAAGCCAACCTTGGTTTAAGACTAATCTCTAATAGCAAATCTGTACCTCACTGCTGAAGAAAGCCTAGAAGTGTTTGATGCTTAGTATGTACATGGGGGATCAGAATGAACTCATTCACACAAACAGGCCTGGCCAGCCCAAGTCTGTCCCACTGCCCCAGTCAACACCCACACAGATGGGCCCATGGGTGTGTCTGGCTCAGGGGGCCCACAGCCAGGCAGGGGCTGACGGTCCTAGCAAAGACTACTAGTGCAGCTAGGGCCTTCACATATTTTCAATAAGCGTTCTTAACTTTGAAAGGCTATAGTTGCTTTCTGCAACGCAAAAAAAAAAAAAAAGAGCAGCTGTCTACCCTGTGAAGGGTGTCATCATTGAAGAGAAGTTTATTTTCTGTATTTTCCAAACCAGAAGCAAACCTCAATTACCCAAACACAGATCCAGCTCCTCTACCAGTGAAGAAGGCAAAAGATTCTACTGTTACTCCCTAGCCCTAAGCATAGATCAGGAAGAAGCAAGTGGAAGGAAAAAGGATTTAAATGAACTGAAGAGAAACAAGAAAGCAAAAAGGTTTCTTTGCAAGCTAAGATCTTGGAGACTAAGAAAAGTCACTACTTTCTTCTTACCCTCACTACCCACAGCGTTTGCATCTCCTACCACATCTTCAATCACTGTGTGGCTGGTATGCCATTTAAAACATGCCAAGAACAAGAGGCAGTTTTAGAAACGTGTGTAACTTCACCTAGGTATCTCCTAGAGACAGATACCAGCAACAAGCATATGGCCCTGTGAAGCAGTGCTCGAGTATCATTTCAACATGTGCTAGAAAAGAAAGGAACAAACTGTCTCACCTTGATTTCCAGACTTTCACCATCAATTCCAAACTTCTTCAGTAGGGGTAGAGCTGTTGCCTTAAGGACATCAACCTATAGAACACAGAATGAAAAAAGCAGACCCTTTATTGAAAATCACAGAAGTCAGTAATTAAAAATCTTTCCCTTGTGAGGTGCCTAACAAAGACAAAGCCTCTCCATACTAGGGATACTATGGGAAAACATGGGAATGCAGGACAGAACGCTTCAGCTACATTTAGACTACCACAGTATCTAATTACTCAAAAAACGCATTAGAACAAATTACTGGGAGATGGAATTTCCTATTCTGGATTTCTTCCTTAGCCTAATTTTTATTCCTATTATGGTTCAGCTAAAACAGCTCACTTGTTTCTCTGAGCACAGATACTGAAAAAATTATATTCTTCTGTCACTGCTAAAAGATTCCTACAGCTAAATAAATGATGATTGCAAGAACTTTTGCATTTAGGAGCAGGCCCTTGTTTTGGCAGGAAGAACCTCATCCTTTTGTCAAGAACTTCTTTTCATCGGTTTCTGAGAAACAGAAGTTCCTAGGTAACTTCTGTTGAAATACTTAAAAAAATCTGAAGTGGGTAACACATCATCCATGTACTCCCTTTGAGCCAGATGCTCACCAGATCCAGGTCTGAGCAGGATTTTCCTTGCCATTGCTTTTCCTAATTGCTGACCTGAGACAACAGTGACTGCCATCTTTTTCCCTCTGCTGAAACTTCAGTAGCATTGCCGAAGCTGACAAAAATGATTTAGTGGACAAGCAGCTTACGAGAGACAGGACCAGGACAGCACGACCAAAGAGGAACTAAATTAAGGTGAAGGAAACAGGCATGCAGTGGACTGCAGTTGAGGAGGCAGAAAAAAAGCACCCTCCTTCCCATGCCTTCAGCCAGAATCCACAGTTCTTGAGTTTCATTCTCGCTGCTTTGCAGAGGGTGCAAGCCATTGACGTAGCAGCAGCACATACCTCACCTTTAAAGCCGTGAACAACCTGTTATAGCTACCTATGTAGCTACAAGCGTATGCTAGAGTTCTCATTCTTCAAATCCTGCTGGCCAACATACTTCCTTTCTGACAGAGAGGCATTTGGTGTTGTTTTTAGTGGTAGTATCAGTATTTGAGTATCATCATTTAAAAAAACTAAGTCAATGATTGATTTTTTTATATGTATGTATTTTACATTTTTTACAGCCAGGCTACCATTGGCCCCTCAGTAGTATTCATTAATCACACAAATATGACTTTTAGAGCAAAAACCTTTACTAACATGCTTGTGCGCACACACAGAGGCACATGTGAGTACCACTGGCAGAGGTTCCAACAAGCTGATCTGGTTCACATTAAAGTTAAACAATATTTCTCCCTCTTTCTTAGGAAATAAAATACGCCAGTGAAAAAACCCAAAAGCTTCACTGTGTAGATTAGGAACTCCCTTTCCCTCCTCCATTTCCACTTTTGCAATTCTGGACTGAAGTCTGTATCTCTGGAGAAAGCATGTTACACCAGCCTTAGGAAGCTGGATCAGTTTTGAGTCGGGTTTGTCTGTTTCCAAAAAAAGTTCAAGACTTGTCATAGTTTTTAGTCCTCAGACAAATTCCAGGCATGATACTTATCAGGTACCAGACAGACAGAGAAAGAGACCGTCTCTGTTCCAAATTTGCAGCCTAAATGGAGAAGGTAATTGGCAGTATTTGAAGAAGTGGAAAAGGCTGTTCTGCTTTGCAGACAAGTGGGATTTCAGGCAGGAGAGGTTTAGTACTTCACTGGAAATCACAAGACAGTAGCAGAACTGAGACCTAACACCGTATTTCTAGTCTCTTGCCTATACTCAGCCATAAAAACATCCTTCTGCTCCCCTTGAAGGGCAGTTATTCCATTTCCAGAGCAGACAATGTAACACCAAGTTGTATCAAAGCAAATGCATCATACAACTGAGGGCATACCTCACCTCAAAATCAAAAATCAAAAGACATTGCTTGTTCACAAACTAGTGTAAATACAGATCTTTTTCCTTTAAAGAAATCTACAAGGATTAAAAAAAGAAAAAAAAAAA
>JAKFQP010000061.1:0-15666 GCA_023375905.1 Nycticorax nycticorax | reverse complement strand
AAAAAAAAAAAAAAAAAAAAAAAAAGAGGTACAAAAGTCAGTAGGAAAAACTTCTTGTTTTCCTGGGATTACAGACAACTGCTGAATTTTGATTAACATTGAAGATTATGGCTCCCAAGGTCAAAACATCATATGCTAGTCTCATGCCAGCATGAAAGTCATTTCAGTTGAGAGTCCCACAGCATAGCTGTGAAAAAAAATCTTCAACACTTGCAAACCCAACCACTAAGAATTATTATTCTAAAACCAAGTTACTGCAGCACTACATATTTGTCAGAATAACAACATGTAGAGAAGATAAGGAAAGTAAGAGCTATCATTCGCATGCCACCTCCATTCCCTTCAAAAAGGCACTTTACAAAGACACCCCCCCATACATACTCTCTATACAGAAAAACTTGAGACTACCTCAACTCTATACGCTGGTCCCACAAGCTATCCATGGTCAGATCTCATCAGTGGTCACGCAGAAAAACATAATGCAAATGTAAGCTGCCAGCAAACGGTTCAGGCTGGTATTCCAAAGCCACGTCTCTTCCCAACAAGTGCAAGCAAAACAGCATCCCTCTCACTCATAGAGGACATATCACTCACACACTGTGCTCACATGGTCCAACCTGGAGCAAGCGCACATTACCCTGTATTTCAGTGGCCACACTACTCTTTCGGAACGGTGCCAGCTGTCAAAGAGCTTTCCACTGCGCTCCATTGGAGGGCTATTAATATATAAAAACAAATGCTAGCATAAACACACACTATTCACACAGCTTCACCTGTGCCTCACTGAACTCAGCTAAGTCCTCCCTTTCACAAGCCATCCTTTAGAAATGCCCTTCCTCTTGCCTTGACCGCTCCCACTCTCCCCATGGCAGGAGATCTGCCACATTCCCTTTTGTCCTCCTGACAAGGCGGACTCTGGAAAAGAGCAACCTCAAACCCACAACACAGCAATCACACCCAACAGATATTTCTGAGTCTGTAAAAGCTGAGAGCTCAGTGGATCAGCCTACCTGCTCCCTTCTACCATGAGGGAAAGGTCTTTCTTTGGCTTCTCTGGCTGCACACACATTCCTGCTACTGACCTCATGGATGGCTCCATGAGAAAAATGCAGGGGTACAGCTCTCTGCCATTTTGCCAATTAGTTGAACTCGCTTAGGGAAGGCTCTGAAAAGTGTCCGGGATATTGGAGTATACAGAACTGTGTGGCTGAAAGCAGGAGATAGGGAGGGAGGATGGGTAGGACTACTTCTCCTTCCAAGCACAGAGGGGGTGCTACAGGATCATATATGTGTATACACATATAAATTTTCACACACACATATGTGAATTTGTACATTTATCTGCATGCAACAGATGTTGAATACAGTCATGCAAGGACACATCCTGCAGAGTTCCTCTAGCTCCAAAATAAAGACATGTAATTACAAAACACGATACCCCTTTTACAAATAAAGCCAGCAAAAATTCTCCAAAGCAGATGAGTGGGTACCTTCCCTACTGTACCTACTAAGTTGAGACAGAGACGTTCTTGCATGAAAAGCAGCAGGGAAAACTCCTAGCCCATTTTAAACTACACACAGTATATTTACATTGGTTTGCCTTTCTCCTTGGAAAGCCGGAAAGTGTACAGATGGATAGGCAAATTTAAGCATCCCTTTTGGGGCAAGCATAGGTAGTAAATGTTCACCCAGTTTCTAAACACCTTCTGGCTGCTGAAAAATAAAAGTCCAAATCAATTTAAAAACAAGTTTCCATTTACTTAAGCACATAAATCACTTAGGGTAGCACTTAAACATGTGGTTTTAGTCTCAGCAACCTGCAGAGCCATATGTTATACAAAACATCTTGCAAAACTCCTTAAAGTAGTATATTGGTGTGCACCAGGTTTGATGTTTACTCAGGCAAGTTAAACAGACACAAACCAGGTTTAAACCAGTTTTAGGAACTGGTATTTAGTTATCGTCACTTAAGAAGTTACTATATACATGAGCTGAGTCACAGCAACTACAGTTGTGCTTCTACAGCACAATGAACTTAAGGTATAACTCCTTCGCATGCACATCTGCATTTTATTTACATTTAGTATCAGGTACTGTGATTCAGCTGATGTATGCCAACACCCGCCTTTGTCTGAGCTTTGGCCAGCGCAAGCCCCCTTCAACCACAATCTAACTGGCTCAAATTCTCACACACATTTCAACAAAAAATGTTTAATCTCTATTGGCCCATGTGGCTGATGCCTGAAAAGAGAATTTCCAGAATCAAAACTCAGTTGCTTAGATGAGTGTCCAAACTTACTTGAAAGTAACATTAAGACTGGACTGCTCTTCGTCTCCAAGTTCTTCAAGAATTTCTCAATTGTGATTAAAAAAAATATAGTCAACCAAAAGAGATTTCTTTGATTCTTACTACTTACCGCTTCTATTTAGTACTTTTAATCATGGTTAGCAAAACATGCTTCCCATTTTACATTTTTTGGACAGTGCTGTGTTTAACCCACTTCAATCATCCTTTGACTCATGTGGGTGTCCCACAGAGCCACAGGTGAGAGAACAAGTTTTTTTAAATGACAAGAGAAGCACCATTGAAAAGCCATAAATACCAGCAGGACTCAGAGGCTCATCTAATATCTGACATTATAGTTCATGGTATTTGTATTCATTTAAACTAGTTAATTTTTCAGATGACAATGTTTCCTTAATCTACTCAGAGGAAAACAGGCAGTCTCCAATCACCAAAGGGTAAAGAGCAGTACTGTTCTCCAAAAAAAAAAAAAATTGGCATAACAACTAACCATTACTTCAGTGCTTTAATCCCATGCTACCCATAGCTCATTTTTGTAACAACACTATTAAAACAAAGGACTGTAAATCAGCAGTAATAGAAATCAAGGCAAGCATTTCAGAGTCTTTTGATCTACCATACTTTCTACCATCTTTCTGAAGAATCAGACACTATGTATTTTTGCTACTGTAATTTCGTGGCTGCCATGTGACTTGTTTCTAACAGAAAGAAGGCTTCACAGAAGCATTGGTACAGCTACGTTCAACATCCAACAGAAGACAAAGAGTCTTTCCTTGTTGCATGCAAATTTTAAAGACAACTTCCTTTTTTTTTTTTTTCTACAGTAAATACATGTGTGGGGTAGGAGAAACAAACCATCAAATTTCTAAGAGAACAGGAGGAGCAAACCTCACATCGCATTTAAAAGGAGTTTCCAGGGCAGAAGGCAGAATCACTACAGAACTGAAAGGCAAAAAGTGGATTACGAACTGCAGTTTGGAGTGTGATGCAGAAAGGGAACAGCTTAGCAGATGCTTGTTTGATTCAGAGAGTTTGCTGGCAGGTGCGGTAACATTGGATACTTCTGGACATGAGGGATGATAAAAACGCAACATGTTTTAGACACTTCTTCCTACCCTTTTTTTTTTTAAGGGGGAAAAAAAAAATCCTCCTCTGACACTTAAAATTTATTACTTACCGAAGGATCTACTTGATCATTTGTTACTCCCCTCAGGACAATCTTCAATGGATGTTTCATGAAAGGTGCCAAGCAGAGCAGACTTTCCAAATAGTAGCCAATACTACGACTGGGGCTGCAGTCATGTTCCAACGAGCCTCCGTACAGAAGACCAGGCTGATAATACAAGGTAGTACCTGGGGAAGATGCCAGGGGAGCAAACCAGATGAAAGCGCTGTCAGCTTGCTGGCCATTACTACTGCATAAAGACACTCTGCAACAACATATAGAGGCAAACTGGAGACAGAAGAATTTATGAAAGATGGTAGCATTTCCAGCACGCTGTTCCTATGTCTGCAGTTAATAAATGGGCTAATACACAAGTGTCTGTCTGTCTTGCACACCATTTCGCCTCTTTTCCCCTTCTCCCCCAAAATCAAGGATCGCTTAGCAATCCCCAAAATGCTGACACAAGCAACTATTTCCTCTACAGCAGCTAAATCTTCACCAGACCATCAAGTCATTGCCCTCTTGGTGGTACTTCATCTGCTTTACCAATCAACCATAATCCTTATAAAAAAAAAAAAAAAGGACAAGAACCAGATGAGATTTTTATGTGGGATGCTTCTTGCTCAAACCAACCCCTTTTCTGAGGATGACTAGGCAAACGTTGCCTTCTACAAAAATCCGTTCTGGTTCAGAGGGACCTTCCACTGCTACGAAACCCTGCACACCAAACAAAATACTGATTTTAATTCTTGAACAATACAGTTTTCTTAACTCTCTGCATTATGGTGGAGCGCTGATCTTCTTGCACGCGATCAATTGCTACAAAACTTCTCAGCTTGGTTATTTCTGATTTTCTTCAGTCAATGACATCTGAACACCAACCTCTGCCGAGCCAATACTTTGATTTCACCACAGTAACTGATAGAGCCTGGAAGACCAGAACAGAAGAATAAAAGAAAACAGATCTCACCTGTTTGGTTTATTTCAATCCGAGAGCCATTGGTCACTTTGTCAATCAGGCGAATAAAACTTGCTTCAAAATCTAAGGAGTAGAACAAAGACAGAATTTTAAAGTTCCTCAAGTTTATTCCTGGAGAAAATAAGAAACTTCAGTGTCATACTTGTACATTTTCCCTTTCCTGCCTTTCATGACAGTAAGGCTACCCTCATTCTTCAACTTGTGGTTGTGCTGGGTTGACCCTGGCTGGAAACCAGGTGCCCACCAAAGCCACTCTATCACTCCCCTCTTCAATAGGACAGGGGAGAGAAAAACATATCAAAAGGCTTGTGGGTCGAGATAAGGACAGGGAGAGATCATCCACTAGATACCGTCATGGGCAAAACAGACTCAACTTGATGAAATCAATTTGTTACCAATCAAAATCGGAGTAGGAGAGGATAAAAACTGTGGAATCTTAAAACACCTTCCCCCCACCCCTCCCTTCTTCCCAGGCTCAACTTCACTCCTGGTTTTCTCTACCTCCTCCCCCCACAGCAGCGCAGGGGGATGGGAATGGGGGCTGGGGTCAGTTCATCACACACTGTCCCTGCCGCTCCTTCCTCCTCAGGGGGAGGACTCCTCACACTCTGCCCCTGCTCCAGCCTGGGGTCCCCCCCCACAGCAGACAGTCCTTCACAAACTTTTCCAGCGTGAGTCCTTCCCACAGGCTGCAGTTCTTCACAAACTGCTCCAGCGTGGGTCCATCATTCCCACAGGATGCAGTCCCTCAGGAACAGACTGCTCCAGTGTGAGTCCCCCATGGGGTCACAAGTTTGCCAGCAAACCTGCTTCAGGATGGGCTCCTCTCTCCACAGGCCCACAGGTCTTGCCAGGAACCTGCTCTGGCACAGGCTTCCCACGTGGTCACAGCCTCCTTCTTTCGGGCATCCACCTGGGTCCTCCCCAGGCTGCAGGTGGAGATCTGCTCCCCCGTGGGCCTCCCTGGGCTGCAGGGGCACAGCCGGCCCCACCATGGGCTGCACCCGGGGCTGAGGGGAATCTCTGCTCCGGCGCCTGGAGCACCTCCTCCCCCTCCTTCTTCACTGACCTTGGTGTCTGCAGGGCTGTTTTCTCTCACACCCTCTCACTTCTCTTCTCTCTCTGGCTACTGAGACACAGACGTTTTTTTCTCCTTCTTAAATATGTTATCACAGAGGCACTACCACCATCACTGACTGGCTTGGCCTTGGCCAACGGCAAACACAGGGAGAACTTCTAGCAGCTTCTCACAGAAGCTACCCCTGTAGCCCCACCACTACCAAAACCTTGCCATGCAAACCCAATACATCGGTATAATTCTACCACGCCAGAAAAGGCAATTCATTGTAAAAACAGCAATGTTAATTTGAGCCTTCATGCTCACAGCCACCTCAAATGAATTGAGATGACCCAGACATAACCGCTAGACCAGCCACGCTCCTTTCCCTGGCAGACAGCGAGTAATCCCAGTCAGCACTTCTGACCACAGTGGCCTGAGGGATCACTCAAGCCCAGTATAGAACCTTTTGACAATTTACATTTCGCTCAGTACGAAGTGAAACACACAAATCCCAGCAAGCGGGACCCTGTGGCTCAACAAGCTAACAACAGCTTCCCACTATTCTCTGTAAGAGTCTAAGTTTAAAAGAAGGGGACGTTCAGATGTGAAGCGCTGCTGCTGCACAGCTGTTCCACGAACACAATTAGCTACCTGCAGACTTCCAAATTTTCCATTTCCAAAACTGCCATTGACACAACAAAGGCTAGAGGAACACAAGTCTCCCTGCCCCCTCTTTTCTTGCTTACTGTGTACGCTACAGCAGTTCGCGTGGAACTAATTCCTCAGTTTCTCTGGTTTGTGTGGACTGGCGCTCAGAGACATGCAAAAGGACAGGCATACATATTGAATCAAAAAAAAGAAAAAAAAAAAGAAAAAAAAAGGAGGAATATGCTAGTATTCTAGTATTTACGTATCCCAAGCTAGTACAGGCTGAACATCAAGGAAAACGTGTGAACATATGCAGAGTTCAAAACCCAGGTAGTTTTAAGGACCAGTAGCACCTGTGCAACGGCTGGTAGGTTGCAGAACTTTCTTAGCAATAGCCTTGCGTTTCTTCTTAAACAGTAATCAGATTTTTCTTTCTATATAAGCCTCTAGGGTGCAATAAGCATTCAAACCAAAAAGAGCCACCTGGAGAAATTACAGTTTGTTAAATTTGTGTAATACAGTTGATGACCCAGTCACACAACACTGGTTCTGCTCTCTGTTATCATAATTTCTAACCTTAAAGTTTATGTGACAGCACTGGGACCAGTACAAGCGCGCATCCTTGCAAATACATGCTTCCCCCTTGAAGAACAAACCTGTAGAACAGTTTTCACTGCACATGTTCCAGTCGTGGAAAGCAGAGAGAACTGCATGCTGAATCATCAACACAAATCAGCGTTTGTTGCTGTTATTCTTCTGTTACAGTCACGGCTCACATTTTAACCCACGCTTGAAAAAGGCAATTCAAACACCTCTTAAAAGAAGATGGCAAAACCCACGGACTTCATCACCACCAAATATCCCAATAAATGCTTTGGGTCATGGTAAACGTTAAGCCAAGCATACAAGAATGTTTTGACAGTTTTGGAGAATTTCTAGCTACAAACTTACAGCTAGTGCCTGGGTAGTGTCTATGCTGGTCCTACCCCTGTCCTGAACTTCATGCCTCGCCCGAAAAATAACTGAACACCACAATGACGTTTCTTCCTCAATCTCTATCCTCTTGTCTTCTCGCTTCAGTTAAATGAGGAAGTTTAATTCGGGGTGCCAAAGGTGCTGTACAGGAATGCAGAGGGTGCTCCCCAAGCAAGGTGTCCCTCAAGAGGGCTCTGCAGCATTGGAGGTTTTCAGAAACAAGAAGCAAACAGATGCTGCCTTTTTCAACTTTACTACTATTGGGGCAAAACCCAGATGCAAAAATCAAAGCGTAGACCCCCACCCACTAAAGCTGTGGGAACCTGGGGTCCCACGAAGGGGCGGAGAGCCAGCCAATTCTGCCGCTGTCGACGACAGAGCCCGCTCTGGTGGCGGCACGGCCCCGCGCCGGGGCTGCCAGCGAGCCTGGCGCCCGGCCGAGGCGGCGGGGCAGATGCACGGATCGTAGGCCCATCTCCTCCCGCACCGCCGTCCCGCCGGGGCGGCCTGGGCAGGGCGGCACGGGCCCCGGCCGCCCGAGGCGCTCCCTCTCGGGCCGGCCCGCGGGGGCCCACGCCGGCCTCCACCAGAGCCGGGCGGGCAGGTGACACCCGCCCGCCACAACCCCGCGCCCCGCGCGCCAGCCCCGCCCGAGGCACCGGCTGTGCGGGCCGCCCGGGGAGGGCTCTCCCAGCGGGAGACGCCGGAACGGGGCCGGGATCCCCCGCAGCCCCGCCGCCGAGGTGGAACGCGCCGGGAGGGGGTCGGGGCTGCCGCCGCCTGGCAGTGAGCGCCCCCCCCCCGGCACAGCCGCCGCCGCCGGGGCCCCGCCGCCCCCGACCTCTGCCCCCAGCGGCCGCCGGTGCCGACGCCCCCGCTCACCCCGGAGGCCGGGGTCCTCCTCCTTGGCGCGGATCTTGCGGATTTTCAGCGGGCGCCCGCTGAGCGTGGACAGCACCAGCCGCTGCCGCAGGAAGTTGCAGCCCGCGTAGCTGAGGCACTGCGCCTCGCCCGCCATGCCGCCGCCGCCGCCGCCCCGGCCGCTGCCCCGCCGTGCCCGCCGCGCCCACGTGGTTGGGAACAGGAAGCGCTGGGACAGCGGCGGGGGTCAAAGGGCAAGGGGCGGGGCGGCGGCGGCCGGTAGGGGCGGGCGCTGGGCGGGACGGGTGGCGGTGGGGCTGCTCCCATCCCCATCCGCTGCCGCCGCCGGGGCCGCGGAGCTGCGGGGAGCGCCGTGCCGTGCCGTGCCGTGCCGTGCCGTGCCGTGCCGTGCCGTGCCGTGCCGTGCCGTGCCGTGCCTCGCCGGTGGCCGGCAGGACCGGGCCCCGCCAGCGCCCCATATCTGTGGCGACGGCGGGCGCGCAGCGGTGCCGTGGCCGGAGGGCCGGGGCCGGGCCGGGTGGGGGCTGAGCGGTGGCCGCTGCCTGCACCGCCGCTCCCGCTCCCGCTCCGCCTGCCTGCGCGTCTGTAATTGCGGATTGAAACGCCGTAAGCGTCGGTGTGGTTTTTTCACCGGAGCTCGGTGCCTGCGCGCGGCCCCGAGAGCGCGAGCGCTCCTGCCCCTCCCTGGCGGCGAACGGCGGCACCCGGCGGCGGGAGCCTCCCCCGGCGCCCCCGGGCCGGGCTGTGCCGGCAGCGGCAGCGGCAGAGCCCAGCTGCCCTCCAGGGAGAGGCTGGGCGAAGCCTTCGGTCTGCGTGTTAAGAGAAGCGTGGGTCACAGTGGGGGTGCGACAGCGTCACTGCAAGGCTGCACTTACGCGTGTGGGGAAAGACGTTCCGTAGAACGGAACAGACGGCTTCCAGCTGGAAGGGACCTACAGCCGTCACCCAGCCCAGCCGCCCGACCGCTCCAGGGCTGACCGAAAGCTAAAGCCTGTTGTTAAGGGCATTGTCCAAATGCCTCTTAAACACCAAGAGGCTTGGGGCATCAACCACCTCTCCAGGAAGCCTGTCCCAGTGTTTGACCACCCTCTTGGTAAAGAAATGCTTCCTCATGTCCAGTCTGAACCTCCCCTGGTGCACCTTTGAACCATTCCCACGCGTCCTGTCACTGGATGCCAGGGGGAAGAGCTCAGCACCTCCCTCCCCCCTTCCCCTCCTCAGGAAGCTGCAGAGAGCAATGAGGTTGCCCCTCAGCCTCCCTTTCTCCAAACGAGACAAGCCCAGAGTCTCAGCCGCTCCCTACAGTCCATGCCTTCCAGCCCTAGCACCAGCTTTGCTACCCTCCTCTGGATGCATTCGGGGACCTTCCCATCCGTCTTAAATGGTGGGGCCCAGAACTACACACACAGTACCCAGGGTGAGGCCGCACCAGCGCTGAACGCAGCAGGACGATCACCTCTCTCGACCAGCGGGCTATGGTGGGTTTGATACACCCCAGCATGGGGTTTGCCCTCTGGGCTGCCAGGGCACGCTGCTGGCTCCTACTGAGCCTGCTGCCGGCCAGCACCCCCGCGTCCCTCTGTGCAGGGCTGCTCTCCAGCCACTCCTCTCCCAACTTAACACTTGTGCCCAGCATTACTCCGTCCCATTACTCCATCCATGCCATTTGTTCTTGTAACATTTGATGCCATCAATGATTGCCCAGTGCTCCAAACTATCCAGATCTAGATAAGCCTGCTTTAAATATTGACAGGCCACAGTAAGGTCTCCCCGCAGCCTTCTCTTCTCTGGGCTGAACAACTCCAGCTCAGTCTTTCTTCACAGGAGAGGTGTTCCAGCCCTCTGACCATTTTTCTGGCCCTCTTCTGGACTGGCTTTAACAGGTCCTTGATTTTCTTGAGCTGGAGTCCCTTGAGCTGGATGCATTATTCCAGGTGGGGTCTCACCAGAGCAGAGTAGAGGGGGACAATCATATCCTTCAACCTGCTGGCCACACTTCTTTTTATGCAGCCCAGGATACGGTTGGCTTTCTGGGCTGCGAGCGCACATTGCTAGCTCATGTCTAGTTTTTCATCCATCAGTACCCCCAAGTCTTCCTCTGTAGGGCTGCTCTCAATCCCTTCATCCCTCAGTTCATACTGATACTGGGGGTTGCCCTGACTCAGGCGCAGGACCTTGCACTTGGCCTTGTTGAACCTTCTGAAGTTTACATGGGCCCACTTTTCAAGCCTGTCAAGGTCCCTCTGGATGGCATCCTGTCCCTTAAGTGGATCAACTGCATCACTCAGCTTGCTGTCATCCACAAACTTGCTGAGGGTGCACTCATTCCCACAATGTCATTGATGAAGATATTGAATATTATTGGTCCCAATGCAGACCATTGGGGGACACTGCTCGCTACTGGTTTCCACTTTGACATTGAGCCATTGACTTTAATTTGTTGGAGAAGGCCAACTAGCCAGTTCCTTACCCACCTAACAGTCCATCTGACAAACCCGTATCTCTCCAATTGAGTGGCAAGAATGTTATGGGGGACTGTGTCAAAGACCTTACAGAAGTCTGGGTAGATGACATCTGTAGTTCTTCTTTTGTCCACTGATGCAATTGCTCCATCACAGAAGGCCACTCGGTCAGGTGCAATTTTCCCTTGGTGAAGCCATATTTGCTGTTTCAAATCACCTCCCTGTCTTCCATATGTTTCAACATGTCTTCCAGGAGGATCTGCTCCATGATCTTACTGGCCATGGAGGTGAGGCTGCCTGGTCAGTACTTCCCTGGGTTCTCCTTTTTAAAAAAGGGCATGATGTTTCCCTTTTTCCGGTCACTGAGAACTTCCCCTGACTGCCATGACTTTTCAGAAATGATGGAGAGTGGCTGGGCAACTACATCAGCCAATCCTCTCAAGACCTTGGGATGCATCTCACTGGGTCTCACAGATGTGTGTATGTTCAGGTTCCTCCGGTGGTCTTGAACCTAATCTTCTCCTACAATGGGGGGAGGGACTTCATTTCCCCAGTCTCTGCCTTGAAGTTCAGGGGCTTGAGAGACGTGGAAAGAGGGATTACCATTGAAAACTGAGGCAAAAAAATTGTTGAGTACCTCAGCCTTCTCCATGTCTGTTGTCATCAACTCTTCTGTCTTATTTACCATGGGGACTACATTTTCTTTAATCTTCCTTTTCTGGCCAATGCACCTGTAAGAGCCATTCTTAATTTTCCTTTCATCCCTTGCCAAATTCAGTACAGTGACATCTGTCACAGTTTGACTGATATGGTCCTCAAGACAGAAACTTTGTCTTTACGAGTAGCTATGGACATTGAATGAACTACCTTCCTACAGAGTTTCATGTTGTGAAATGAGCAATTTTGTATAGTTAGACGCGGATTATTACTGAATCTTGCAGTAAGTATGTATCCCAAATCATGGACTTGTCCCTGAGTGAACATACTGTGATAATTTCAAAGGGATAACTTCTGTATTTTTAACATTCATCTCTATGCCTTATTCTACTTTTAAACCTACAAATGTTTTTCATACATCTGCTTTTATTCTTTTTGTGCTTTTTTCTGGATTGCAGGTAAAATATGTCTTTGAATCACACCTGACTCATAATCAGCCAGTTTTGCCTTTCCGTAAACTGCTGTGGGAAATGAAAGCACAGAGAAAGTTTTAAATGAGATTTCTGTGGTGTTAATGTTTCCTTCTGTCCTTTATGTTGGCTGCAGCCTAAATCACATTTCACCTGCTTATTCACACATTTATTATTGTAGTAAGGAGCATTTCAAGGCTATAGTCACCAGGACATCATAGTAGTCACTCAGCGAGAACTGTCTGTTTCACAAAGGTCTTTTCTGAAATAAGATCAATACTGTATTTGTGCAGGCTTTTTAGCAGTGAGAGTCCACATTAGATAATTGGTGCTAACCCATGAGGGGTTCACAAGCTGTTCGTATCCCCTGTGATACACTAATTTCCACAAGAACTGTGAAGGAAGTGGCTATATTTTGTTTGCTTATTTGTTTGTTTTAAATAAACTGGAGTGCTGTCCCACACTAGTCGACTCCATTTCCTCCTTAGCTAGCTGAGGTGAGGAAGCAGCAAACTGAAATTCCTTGGCTGAGCAAGGGTAGTAATACAATACTACAGAAGCGTTGAGGCTTTTTGTCTTCTGCTATTATTTCTATTACTGGCAATTTTAAGGCCTCAGACAAGATCTAATCTTGATCTGTGCTCTACACATGTAGTGAGAGACTAGGTGTTCTCCCCTGAATTCGAGCAGAAAAACAAGAAATTTGAGAAAAGACTTAGCCAGCATCAGTAGCTGAGCTGCTACAGGTCAAGTCTTAGAACTGTCAAGCCTTCCAGTCAAACAAAGGAGATCAAGATGTGGTCCTGGATTCTCCAGATGGATCTATTTAGAAGAGGGTGGGGTGTGCGGCACAGGGATAAATTAAGAAATAGTCAGCAGAGGGAAAGGTAGCTGGATCTTCTAGGAATTAGTTGAGAAAGCAGTTTTGGAAGAGCATGATGTGTTTCCAGAGTAGGATGAGGCAGGCTGAAGACTGTGGAGAGCAGTAGAGGGGTAATGTGTTCATTCTGCCTTAACTGAACTGGTGGCTGGCTTTGTGAAGTTCCCTGGCTATCTATTTTGGGGTAGAGTTTAAGCAATATTGGGCAAGACTAACTACCTAGCTGGGAGCACGGAAGAGAGAACAGAAAGTTCCCATGGTAAATAAAGATGGCTGGGCACAAAGCAAGAGGCAAAAGATGCAAGCGTCAGAGACCCTAGTGTCCCAGTGTACTGTCTGTAAGGTTCTGAAGGGCTAACAGTGCTGTTGGAGGTATAAATGCTAGCAAGCAAGGGAATGACTGTATCTATGCTTTGAGCAGCTGGTAAAGGGCTTTTGATTTCCTCCCAGGTCCCAGCTCTGTGGGAGCATGAGTAGACCTGAAGTGACACAACTGATTTGCCAGTTGGTCAAAACATCAGAAAACCTCCTTCTTGGTGTGCCTTTAACCTAGAAGAAACCTCTGTTGCTTGTCAGTGCAGACACGGGAAGATGCTATGAATACGTAATTGGTGAGCCATTTGTGACATTTGGATTTACTGGAATAAGTGTGCTCTAATGCAGAACCAGTGTAATAACCCCAGGCATGGCTGGACAGGGAACTTCTTGTCTACAGTGTTAATAGGCAATATGGTATATACAAGCTCAGTCTTCTGGTATTATAGCAGTTGCTCGTTTGAGACAAATAAATATAATGAATTTGGAATAGGAACACTTACAGGGACACAAATCTAGCCTTGAAGCGATGTTAATCCTCAAATGTACCATGTAAAACTGCCTGAAAACAGCTGACAGACCTGTTCTTGACTGAGAATGCTTCCCCAATTTAACTTGTTAATTAGAACGTAGTGACTTCATTTAAAAATGGGAGTGTTATATCTGGTAAGTTGAAGACACTTCAGGAGTCTTTATACATGCGACTTCTCAGTGACAACATCCTCTCTACACCACCTACCTCCTCTTCAATGCTGTTCATTTCTGATGAGTGCCCATTCAAAACAACTGAAACACCGCTCTTTACTGTTGATTAGGTTCATTAACTGCTGTATTGACCTCCAAGGTAAATGTTTTGCATTTAAGTTTGCATAATAAATGCCAACTTAACCAAACAGCTGTCCCAGTCACGAAGTTCCTGTGGCAAGGCTGCTTGTTCTAACATCACCAAGGAAATATTACCAAGGGAAAAATGAAACAAAAAAACCCGAAAATCTAGTATCACCAAGGGAAAAATGAAACCTTCTTCTGGTTGCATTACAAGTTATATGGGTATGGGGACGCAAAGTATATGACAACAACTGACAGGAAGAAAGAACTATTCCTACAGCTCAAATGTGAGTCTAGTTTTGCATTGCCTGCTTATCCCAATGAATAATGTCTTTTCAGGCTGGAGATAGGAAGTGATACACTCCCTTTTGGCAAGCTGAAGAGGCAACCTAGACTGTCAGGTGTCATCTTTTGAACTGACTGAGAACAGACAGGGCAACATTTGGAAGACAGACAGTTAAGGTTTTTTACATATGTGGAGCCATGCTATAAAAAAATTGTAGTAAAATATCTCATTCTTTGAGCATACTGTCATACGTCTGCATTCTGGTTGCTTGCTAGGCAATGTATGATATAAACATGGAGGTTTGTTAGCCTGATATCACCATATTATTCAGGAGTAAACAGTGCTTTTTTTCCCCCATGGAAGAGGGAGAATTAATCAAATTTAGTGATTGGAATGACTTTGTTGCAATGCGCTTTTTATCCTGTTTCTTTTTTTTCTTCTTTTTTCTCTCCCCCCAGTGCCTCCCCCCGGCAATCCCCTCTGTATGTCACAGAGTCACAGAATGGTTGAGATTGGAAGGGACCTCTGGAGGTCATCTGGTCCAAACCCCCATCTCAAGCAGGGCCACCCAGAGCCAGTTGTCCAGGTCCATGTCCAGATGGCTTTTGAGCATCTCCAAGGAGGGGGAATTCACAACCTCACTGGTCAACTGGTGCTTGGGCTTGGTCACCCTCACAGTAAAAACGTGTTTCCTGATGTTCAGGAGGAACCTTACGTGTTTCAGTCTGTGCCCATTGTGCAACTGTTCACTCAACTCTCGCTCAGGTTTTGGCTAACACACAGCTCATGCTAAGGCCTGATGCATGCTGGGAGCAGTGCCATTAGTTCAAAGTGAGTGCAACGTGTAGGCAGGACATGGTGGCCAGAAGGGACTGAAGGTCATTATGCAGCCACTATCACCTGCAACTTGCCAACTCCTGCAGCCATAATCCTTTCGTATTTGTTGTCTGTCAGTTTCTCCAGGATCCGCTAACTTGTCGAAATGTTACAGACCAAACATCCAAGCTGGAAGGTATAAATATGTCAGCTTACCCAAAAGGTTTTTGAAGTGTATCCAACACCAGCCAGACCACTGAGGCTTTCGTGCTTCCTGGTGTGATACAGGAGATGCCCACACCATGACAGAGGGGGAAGGATGAGCACTCTCACCATTGGCTAGGTAATTATTTTGCTCATAGGTGCACGAATTACAAGTTATGAGTGGCGAGTTATGAATTAAGAGTACTTGTAAGTTAGAAACCTCATGTCTTAAGTGATGAATTAGTGAATTCACATGCTAGAATAGTCTGTACAAAGGGGATTCAGCCCTTGTTTGTTGTGTTTGTTTTCTTTCCTAATAAGCTCATAATATAGGGTTTAATTTACAGAGTCCTGTAAATTTGAGAGATCCAGATAGACAATTGATACCTTGAGGGTCAAAAGACCCCCAGATGTAAGCGGCTTACATGCATAAGATTTAGGCCTTATTGTCTAGTTTGCTGATGCTTTTCTAAAGTCAGTAGTGTCTAGTTTGGATGTTTTGCTAAAGTCAGTAGTATAGCTACTTAGTAAATTTAGAACCCTATTCAAGGACGGGAAGAATTGGGAGGGGATGAAGCAAAAAGATAATAACGGTTTGTCAAGGTTGCTAGACTAGAAGGAATGAGAACTAATTGACACAGGAAGATTTGTGTCTCCTTACGAAGGAGA
Source organism: Nycticorax nycticorax (assembly GCA_023375905.1). Lineage (NCBI taxonomy): Eukaryota > Metazoa > Chordata > Aves > Pelecaniformes > Ardeidae > Nycticorax > Nycticorax nycticorax. The sequence goes on along the minus strand of JAKFQP010000061.1, from coordinate 65 downwards.
GTTTTTGATAAGAACCAGGAGTTTACCTTAAGAACTGGTTTACACCGACCCTGCAGTTTGGGCAA
>JAKFQP010000060.1:3701895-3764496 GCA_023375905.1 Nycticorax nycticorax | reverse complement strand
TCTATTAAGGATTAGAAGCACATGAAATATTCTTGGAAAAAAAAATCAACTTTATTTTTGCCACACACACACAAAAAATAATGGGAAAAGACACCTAATAATCTCTGTAGAGAAATGCTGCTTCTGGTATCTGTCTACACTTCTGAAAGACATCTTGGCTGCTGGAAAGATTTGATTAAAAAAAAAAAAAAAAAAACAGTGAAAGAAATTCAACAAAATAATTCCAAACCCGACCAGCTCTTTGCAAAATCTTTAAAGAGTCACTACAGGCTTCTGCATCCATTTTATCATACAAAACAAAAACGCAGGAGGGAAGGAGAAAATTGGAGGTGAAAATAACTGGTATCAAGAAAACTAATTTTTATCATACAAAATGAAGACCATTGTAATGTTAAGGAACTCACTCACTTTAATAGGACAGTTGTTCAGTGTATAATTACTTCGTTATCCAATGATAAAATAAAAGGTTTAAGTTTTAAAATGCATAGAATCCTTTTAAAGACTTCTTTTGCATCACAGCCAGGCAGTCTACAGTTTTTACAGAAAAAATAAAGCTGCTCAGAAGTGTTGATAATGTATGCAGACATTTTAAACCAGAGTATGGTTTCCATTTTGTTCTTCCAATTGTTCTTTTTTTTAAAAAAGTGTAAAAACTACCCAATATGCAATTTTGCAAAATAACCCTTTATTTCATATGGCTCCATTATTTCCGAACAATACAGTACCCCAGGTGTAGAATGATTTTGTGTGGTTGTATCAGATCACCACAAAATCTCCAGCTGACTATCAAGAGAACGCACCCAACCCCGGTCTCGTGATTTGGAAATCCCAGTTTTAAGTACCTTTGGTCCCAAAATTTTATGTCAAGGCAAAGCGGAGCAGTTGAATCCTGTCACACACAGTGATCGGTATCTGTATTATCTTGTACAAACCAGTGAAAAAAGTTAACAGCACTTTATGGCAGTGTCAGACAGAAAAAAAACACCAGTTACATCATCTGCAAAACAAGTGAATAATGAACAGTACCACAGTGATCATTGTATTTTTACTGCAAGAAGATGCATCTTATTGTTGATGCTGGGGGTGGAGGAGGGAGAAGGAAGCTTTTAATTTTCCAGTGAGGCCGGCAAATTGAAATCTTGCTTTTCGAAATCTGATGAGAGCAACTTAAAAAAAAAAATCCCTCCTGCAAGAGACATCATTGTGGAAAAGCTTGACAGAACTGTACATAGAATCCTAGAGAACCTGTGAGGAAGGCGCACTCACCAAAGGGCACTGAAGAAAACGCTGCTTGTTGTGAAAGGACAGATACTCTTCACGTAACGGGACTTGAAGAGCAGCAATGCTCAGCCATTAGGATTTACATCATCTCAACTATAACAACTTGTTTATGAACAATTAAACATAGAAACATACAGATGTTTTGTGTGCAACCCTGGCAGAGAACCGTCTTTATTCGCAATACTCTTAAATTGCTATGGTCTCACTTCTGTGTGCAACAGCTTTCAGTCAGCGCTTTTTTTCCTGTAATTTTTTCGTTCTGTATCACTTCATACGTTCTTCCATTGTATTTCTCCTAATATAAATTCAAAGTTATATTAATCAACCATTTTGAGATCAACTGTATGGTTCGTTAACATCATTTTCTATCAGACTCTTCAGAAGAGGAAGCCCATGGGTGGCACAGCAAAACACCCCCTACAACTCTAATGCTGGCCAAATAAATGCCACAAGGTAGAACCTAACTGCAACCCACAGAAATTTACATTTTACCAAGTAGCCTGCTAAGCTTCAAACAGTCTTGACCAGCATGGTATCTTTAGCACAGAATTTCCTATACATTGTATACTACTTATGTTCTCCCCTTAATAGGAGAACTTCTTTTATCCAATTTATTCTCTTTCATGAAGCAGCATCCAAGTTCATGCTGGGAGGTTACTTTGGAGTTTCTTAACAACGGTTTCATTCCACTGTCGTCTACAGCAACTCAGCTGTAAGGAGACACGATGTCAGGCGCTCTTCACATTTTCCAGTGCAGGCAGGAAAGAAGCCCAAGACCTAATGCTATTTACTCACTCTACCAAAACAACAATCAGTGCTTGAAAACAAATGTCTCGCAATAGTAAGAACTATGGAGGAACAAACTGAAAGTGAACAGGACCAGATAAATCAAGTGATTATCTGAAACGTTATTGCGCATTACTAATTTCTTTAGGCAGCATGTGAACACTCGCTATTGACTGCAATCCACTGGGAAAAAAAAAATTATATACTGCATTTGAAAAAACAGCATGCTCTGACACAGAGTTCACAGGGTCTATAAAGAACAACCTCCTGATGCGAGTTACTGCTGTGCAATCTGCTTGTATAAACTTCCCTTTTTGTATCACTCCAGTCTGTCCTAGCTCAAAATAAAACAAGCTGTACCATGGGCATCTCTGCAGTTCTGATCAAACCACCTGGTGAAGGACAGAAATGAGTAGCTTGCCATCTGCGCTTTGCAGATTTGAGAGTCCGTTCATGCCCACGTGCAGCAGACATAACCACTTACATGGTAATGGCGCTGGGCTGCCCCAACACCCTCCCATGAAATGGCAGATTAAATACATTCATTCCATCAGCTGTACTTTAGTAAGAGCAACAGGGGAAAAAAAAAATTCTCCCAGGACTGCCTCCCTTTCAGGGGACATCTCTTTTTAAATGGATTTTACGTGACACCAGAATTCAGGTGTGTGACGGTGTAAAGAGATGGGATTCAGAAACAGTATCTTACCTAAAATGTTAAGCTGGAGGCAACCACTGTCCTTTGCCTCCCAGCTGCAGTGGTTCTTTTAAGTCACTGAGGGGACTCATAGTTCAGGGGAACCCGCTATGCTGTATCATTTGGCAGCCATTGCACTGAGCTACCCTGGGACAAACCTACTGCTTTGGGGGTTGGGGCGGGCAGGGGTAGCATATTTGATGAGGTATTTTTCCATTAAGTCAGGGAAATTGGCATTGCCTTGCATTTTGGTATGCTCTTAGCTCCCCCCGCAAGGGAAACACTGGCTACGTTTTGTATTCTGTGCATCACCCACTGCGATTCACGTATCAGGAGAGGGAGAGAGAAGGGGGATCAATATTGCTAACTCAGAGCCAAAACTACTGAGGGCTTGCTTTGTTCTCAGTAAAATTACTCTGTAAAAGGCAGCATGCCAACATCTGAAGTTCTGGCTATCCTGCCTGTATTTAGAGAGATTAGTTTTATTTTAGGAACAGCTCTCTCAAATCTGTGTATAATCACATAAACACGATGCCAACTAGACCTGCCAGAAGTAAGCCTGTACATGGTAGACATCCTTTCAAAAGCATCCTATGTTCCATGTCTGAAAGTGCCCTTCTGTTCCAGTTTGCCTTTAAATTCAACTCATCCTTCTTCCAGTAAGATTTTAGCACAGTGGGGAGCTAATTAATACTGCCCTCCATGGAGTTATTCAGAGTATTTACCATACTATTTTTTTTTGCAGTAGTATCTTCCTATAGATTTATGACAGCAATTATACCTATTTTTTCCTTTTTAAGAAACTAGTTTTTCTTCTATTACTCCTTAGCAAAACATTAAGATGGTTGGCATTGAATTATTTAAACTCTCCCACAAGTATATTTAGCGCCGTTGCAACTAGCGGGGAGAAAAAGGCCTCTATAAACCACTCAAAGGTCACCTTGGTTGGACTGCAGCGTACAAAATACAAAGGTGGCTAAAAATCACCAGCAGCACCAGCAGACCTTCAGAAAGAGCTAGAATTGCTCTGGCTTCCAATGCATGACAAATAAAGCTCTCCGCTGTCCCCTAGGTGTTATGTTTTTCCTTTGCTGTATTTTCTCCATTAAAAGTGCATTTTGAAAACTGATAATGATCGTTGAGGCGCATTCTGAACAAAAAGGGAAAATAAGCCAAGTGACTTTCTATTTCCCAAGCCTTCTCAATAATATGAGATACTGGTAGCACACAGGATTCGGAGAGCTGATGGTAAGACCACAGCAGGGATGGGCTGATTCATCAAATGTGGACAGCTTTTAATCACACTACGATGCTGCAATGCTTTTTTGAGGACCGATTCCTCACAAAACACACCTGACGCTGAATCTTATTTGGGTCTTGGGTTTAGATCAATGGGTCTAATACAACTGCTGACTGCGTAGCCGCAGAGATACCACCACCAGCTCTGCCGACTATCTTTGACTCCAGCACAATGAGTTGCAATAAAGTACAAGTTTGTGCAAATGAGGAACCTCTACCACACTGATGCCACACAGACTACTGAAGAGACAAGTTGCTGAATTTTCGGAGCTCTAACTACAATGCCGAGAAATGCTTGCAGTGACGGAGCTTTCTTGTCACAGACATTCTTCTACGGTGGTTGTACGATTGCACCTTTTGTCCAAATGCTGAACTTGCTTAAGTGTGGGTGAGAGTATACATCTTTAAAAATACAGACAATTCTTAAAATAATACATCATCAGGTCACTATGTTACTGATCTTCACTTTTAGTGGAGTTTAAAATTTCCCCAAAGAGAGGTAAGAGTCCGTCCAGTATTTTCCTTTACTCTTGAATATTCACATTTGCACATACAACATGATATTCTTTTGCAAGAGCCTGGATTCCCACTGTGTCCTCAGGTCCCATTCCACTTCTAAAATAGGCAATGATAAAAATACTGAAAGATGCAGTACCACATACCGCCTGACAAAAACGCAAGTGATTGTATGCCGACTAGCCACAGGTTGCTGAGGGTCATCTCCCGAGAAATAGCTTTTGTTTGACCCTGCAGTGGAGGAAAAGCTCCTAAAAGAGAAAAGAAAACACATTTAATGCTTCTGCAGTGGGTATGACGGCCTTAATACACCATTCTTTACCACCGTTTGTCCCAGCAAGAGTGCCCACTAACGACTAAATGGTTACTTCTGTATTACAGTTAAAACTTTCAAGAAGTTTCTCTGGCATTATCAGTTATCTTCAAGAAAATAATAATTAAAAAAACCTTAATTATTAAGAACAATTTTTATTTCATTTCAATATAAACTTTAAGCATGAACGTCAAAGCATTCCTTAAAAGCAGCCATCGTCACATTCAACCTTGGCAGGGAGATCCGACTGTCAACTAAGTTTTCTGTGTTGTTTTTGAAGTCTTATTAGCATCTGTATGATTAAATTTAATTGATTCTGTACTAAACTTTACAGCTGCTTGGTAGTGGTTTTGTATACTGTGAAGCAGCAACACACATACATTCTCAAGGTTCCTCTTGAAAATATAAATACACACGCTTTTTTTTTTAAACATCAGTTTCCACACACTGTTTGAACATTCATTGGCCAGTCAGTCACACAGGCTAAGGAAGCACTGTAATTTGCCACGCAGTTTTCCAGAAAGATTTTACTGATTTCAATCTGTTTAGATGAGAAAGACTGGCAGCAGATACAGCTGACACAGTTTAAAAAATTCATTTTTCCCTATTTTGACCTTTTCTGATGTGCAACACTAAATTAAATGTGTCTGAAGACAGAGCTTTATGTTCAAAAGCAAATTGTTCGCATACATTTACATCAGCATATTAAATAATTTGCGTTACATTTTACTGAGATGCGCAAAGCCTAGATGAGATGAACCACTTTTGTTGTTGCTAATCCTGACAGCGGATATAAAAAACTCTAAATATACCAGAGAAGATGATGTACTTGCTGCAGCTTTATGGAGTCACAACTACTCATAGAAGAACAAGAGATGAATGATTCAAAGAGTAAAGATACAGCAGTGTCAATTTTTGATCTTAGAAACCACACAATTTGGGCAATTAGATACCATCAGCAACTCATCGCTGGAGGAATTGCAATCAAGCATTTAAGACAAAGCTTTCCTTCCTGTATGAACACTCTTAAAAAAAAAAAAAAACTAAAAAACCCCCTCAACCTAGAAAAAACCCTTGATGAGTCCCATCCTACTCTCACCGGTATGTATTTTCACACACAGGCAGATTTGCCACATCATTTATTCCCCTGTAATTCTCGCTGCTAAACTGCTATTTCTCCACTCCACGCTACGTTTGTTCTTCTATGGCCCATTTGTTTTCCTGTCCCAACACTGGCCTTTGGTTTAAATAACTTTCCTTTTTCCTTGGTACTGAGAGCAACTGCCTCTTAACACACCCCCACTTCACACACACACACACACCCCAGCCAACTTGTATCCTACGGAGAAAACAATCCTTCACTTTCCTAGCTGAGGCAGGCCAAGCACTTTTAGTTCCCCTTCACAGAAACAACTTCTTCCTTCTCCTTAATCCTCTTAGCCCCCCATCATCCGTCCCTCTTCCCGGTTCAATTAATATTTCTTGAACAGGGATGACGGACCTGTACGCAGAATTTCCAGATGAGGAGTATTTCCGTAGTGCTGGTGACAACCCTCTCCTGTTGCCCTGCAGGATGACATTGCTTGCTTTTTTAGTTACATCACACCCGCTGGCTTATGATCAGAGTGAATGAGGAACATGGTGACTTCAGTACACAATTACTCATTTCCAGCCGATAAGCTCCTGGTTTATAGGGTTTTTTTAATTATTCTCCAAGCGCTTTTGTCCTGCTAAATGTAATCTCATTTGTGTTACTGCAGTGTTCAAGGTTATCCTGCTGAAGACCTCAGAGTAATCATGAACTCGCCAATACAAGCTTTCCACTAGCTGCTAAAATAGGAGGCTTCGCGTTGCTTAAACCTACAGATATTAACTGGAAACGGTTTTTATTTTGTAAATGAAACTTGTAAAATGCACCTGTAAGAAAGGGTGGGACAGTTTCATATTCATATTTTAGGCAGACACTTTTTTTTTGTTTAATTTTGAGAGGTCTAATGTTACAACTTTTCCCCAGATCCATTAAAGTTCTTAATACTTAGGAACACAGCAAAAAAGCAGAAATTGTTTTAGGCTTTATTTCTTCCTCTTCTCAAATAAAAATAGGCCAAAAGAACATATTCCTACCGATGACACTGTCAATACAAACTTTTAAAGTTTCATGTAGCATTAAATGTTACTCCAGCCTTATGGAGTAAGCTTTATGAACTGAGACTTCCTAAGAAGTCTGTATTTAAAAAAAAAAAATAAAAATGCTGAAACAGCCCCAAGTCTTAAAGCCACACCAACTTCAGCCAATGCAACACGTCAATACAAAGCCAGCTCTCGAGCAGCCTCAGGGATTCTCCTCACATTAGGCCTCAGGACTTTTCCAGGGGGGTTCCAAAAACTGCAGCAGCACTTCTGCAGTAAGCCACCAAAAGCAGCGCAAGCAAGTTCTCAACTGGCATAAATGGTAGTAACTTTAAATTATGCTAATTTATGCCTAGTAAGGTCCTATGTCATAGCATTTACATTTAAAACACATCTTATTAATTCATGCTGATTACATTGGCAAATTATAACCAATTATCCTATTTTGGAAGCACATTTCAATGAATAAATCTGATTATATTAATTATACTCTCTGAAATTCTGGTCTAGTTAGATTTTTTGGGTATGACTTATTTTAATGGTATTGGTGAAATAATGTCTCAACAAGACAACTTCCCTACCTCCTACTGACTACACTTGTCATTTTAAACAGATCCACAAACTTCTTTGTCTGATAAGGTCCAATATATGTGTTTGGATGCAATTTATATAGCAGGGTCTGACTTTTGCCACCAATGATGGATGAATGACAGCAGTGTTTCATAAATCAGAATACAACTCTGGGGTGTTAAAGAATTCTATTAATCTTTTTAAGCACTACCGTTGATAAATTAAACACTCAAAACTGAATTAAAGCAGTCTTTGCAATAAATCATCTAATGGAGGTAGTGTCCTTGTTTAACATAGTCACTGTGGAATATTAAATGCAGTTGATTCAGGAGACTGAGTATTTTTCCCCCCTCTGCTACTTGCTAATGAAGAGATTATTTTTCTTTAGAGACGCTGCATTATTTCATCTGTAGTCTTTCTACTCAGTCTACGTTTGAGAAACCTCCTTTCCTGTGTGTCTAAATGAAACACTATTTTTTTCCTCTCTGGATTTTCTTTTTATGTTGATGAATTCCTCTATTTTGTATTTTGAACACACACAGCCCCACCCCGCTGGAGGGCAAATGGCATACTTCAGTATCAACTGGATGGAAAAAAAAAGAGCCTTGAGGAAATGCTTCTCTGGCTACAGTTTCAAAGTATTTACCTGATATTTTTAAATCACGTGTTTGCCAGTATCCCTTCAGTAATGTTATTAATGCCCTAAGTTTAATTAGATTCCTCTGATTCATTAACACTGAAAGTATATTATGACAGAAGTGACCCTCAGCACCTTGCAGCAAGGAGGCCAGTACTGGCAGCCCAGGGCTGCAGATAAAAAGATAAAGGTAATAAAGACTCCAGAGACTTTACGCTATGTAATTCTTACAGATCCTTCCAATCATAGCATCTTTCCGCTTAGCTTAACGGGAAACAGAAGAGGACTATGGTTTTGGATTAGACTTGAGGACTACTTAGATCAGTTTTCTCTAACAGTGCAAGTGCCAGAGGAACATGCTAAACAGCCGCACTAAGCAGATAACATAACCTGCCTCGCATGAGAGTCTTATTTAATCCCTTTTAGTCAAGAACTCGCTCATTTTAAACCCTGAAGGTTTTACATCCCTCCAAACGTAACATATGCTCTGAATACTTTCACTGCTATGCATGTAAATGTTCACTATCTCTTTGTATCTCGCTAAATTGTTCCAACTCAATGAAATCCTGTGGCAGCAAGTTTCACAGCTGAACTACACGTTATTGCAGAAAAAAAGAGGATTTCCTTAGATGTGTTTTTAATGTGCCAGCTTCCACACACCACCCTATTCTGATGTTACCCGTGTAATTTACCTTTCCTAGATACTTCTTATCATACTTTTGCCACAGAAAAAGTATTGATAATTATATCTGCCGTATTCATGTGAAGAATGTCTACGCATTCTTAAACCATTTTGAGATTCTTTTAAGAAAAGCCATTAACAAAGCACAATTCTCTTTGCTAGGTATCATCCTACCTGTTTCGTAGAAATGTGTCAGGAGATCCTCCTTTTCAATGAATCGTTGATATAGCCAGTGCGTAAGAGCTTCAGGCTCTGCAGGCACATCTTTAACTGGAAAAATCCTACCAAAGAAACAAACATAATTAAACCTAGGAAATGCACTGTGTGTGGAGAACAGAACTCTTCCCTTCTGCTCCAGCCCACCCCAAAACACAGAGAACAAGGGTTTGGTATAAATCTAGCCACATGGTTTATTCTCTCTCCAGTTCACAGATCACACAGGTATTAAGGACACAAAACTGGAATATTCCAGGTTACCAGCTGGATGTACACAGAAGACATAGGCATTATCAGCTTCTATCAATGCTGTCCCCACAGCATTTGATAAAAGCTACTGAGTGGCTGGGTATTTTTAAATAGAATACCACTACACTATATTACTATCCTTCGAAAAAAATACAGACCAAGAAGCTATGAAGTTCATGCACTCAGAAAGAAAAAAGTCTGAGAAGGTTCATCCACAGCTTTGAAGAAACAGTTCTTCCACAGGCAGAAGCTATGTGACGACATCACTAGGTACCGGTAGCTCTTCTGCATCCCAGAAAACAAGTCCTCCGCGCTTTTCAGAGAATGCCAGCATCTTTATCTGAAATTTCTAAGGCGGGTTTTACACTAAAAATTGACCATGTAAGTGTACTCAAATATTGCTGCTCTATTCATTCTATTCCAAAAGAAAGATTACCAACATTTTGGTACTTCTACACTGAATACTAAATCTACTTCAAAAACAAGATACCCAGGACTGAATTCACTGAGATACATGCATACAGAAACCCTCAAATAACCCACCATACCTCACTGGATTTTTTTCAAAATTGAATTTCAAGTCTTACAGTAATTGTGAAATTTCCTCAGCAGACCCTAAGTGCCTTTTGATATATACAAGAACCTGTATGTCTGCTGTGTTTCACTGGGAGGCCAACGCCAAAGGGATGTGCGTATCAGGCTAGCCTGAAAAAAAATCACACTCTGAAATGTAAGACCTTTACTGTAGGTTTCTCTTTTCAGGTGAGCTCCCACTTACCCTCTCATCTACACCATGCTTCTATTTTCATTGCTGCTTTTTTAAATTTCTTTTTAAAACACAGTCTTGATTGATTATACTAGAAGGAACTTGAAGTAACACCACAATCACGTGGGAAGCATCTGAACAGATATGTGAATGTCAGACTACAGAAATAAGACACTTCTGAAGAATGCTTTTGTTGCTGTTACTGTTTTCAACATCTTTGCTTGCTTTGTTGCCAAGTCATTTGTACCTTCCTCCTTTCAGTTTGATGCATGGAAAAATAAGCTGTCAGTGGAGGAGGAAAGCAGCAAAGCATTGTTCTAATGAGTGAATTAAAAATAATGGTGCTTCGGGATACAGAGATAACTTCAATATAAGGAGACGAACAACTTTGTTTTCCAACTATGGCATCAACATGAACTCAGGTATTTATGTAGCCTTTGTAGCAATTCTACCTACGTCTTTCTCACATTGCAGAGTTCTCTGTGCTCTAGTAAAACCAGTCTTGGTAACCAGAAATTAGCAACTGCTACCTCAAGTAAAATACAGTTTGAAGGAAAGTCTTTGGCCAAAGACAAATATTATGAAATAGTTGGTGGCCCAGTAAACAGCTCAAGTCCTCAGCGCACACATTAAGAACAATGACAAAGACTGGTAATAAAGAACTACTTTATCTCGAAGCCCAGACGTTGTACAGCAGATTAAAATTAAACCAGGTAGAGGCAAGTAAAAACCACACCCACAGAGAAAGGACCATTTTTGCTGAGGGTAGAACGCTAAGGAAGACTGAGTCTCTGTCCCCAAACACAGCCGAGTTGCCAAGCACTATTTTTACTCTCTTCTGCCTATCTGCTGTGAAGAGATAAAAGGACTCGGCAACGGAATATTGTGTTTCACGGTATATTTCTGAAGGGCAGATGCTTGCTTACGCAAGTTTGAAGAGGGTTCAGAGCTAACAGAACGCGCGTGTGGGCTCAGGACAGAAGTCTAGGATTACCTGGCTTCATACGCAGTTTCCGTTGTAAGCTGCAGATATTCCTCACCTCCACCTTCACTTCTCAGTTACCCAAAGGGTAACAACTCTAGAGCCCAATAACCTAGTTAAGCCTGGTATTTTTCCAAGAACGTACCTACTAGTCGGCAAACGTTATCACAAGAGCTTACAAGATACTCATTAGAAACAATTTATGAGCTGGCACTTTAGTGGAGTAGCAAAGCAGCCTAAATGATACCAATATTGTGAGAGTCTAATGGAACACAGCACACCACTTTCCTGCTTGGATCCACCCAGGCTCTTGTATGAATCGATACAGGACTCAGAATACTTGAATCTCTGGATATGAACTCTGCTTCTTAGGAGTTTAAGAAGCAATCACCATTAGACCCATTTTGAATGAATATTAATGCAGAGTGGAAAACAACTGGTTTTCCAGAAACGCTACACTGGCTGTCACAATTTAGCAATGGTAAGTGCTGGTGTATTTAGAAGCATTTTCAAACATATTTTTAGATTATCCAAATTTTTACAAGCAGAACATTCTTATTAATGACCGAGCTAAATTAGACATGAAATGTTTAAAAAAATCCTTAAAACTCTGGAACAAGCCCTTTAGCACCTGTGCTTTAAAAGAACACACTCTTTAAAGAGACTGGGTTCAGGTAAGGTAACTGAGAAGGTCTGATGTTAGAAAACTCTCTACGCAGACAATCCAGAACAACGGCGGAACGCCATCGCTCTAACCAGAGCAGGGTCACCCCCAACCCATCGGCTGCGATGTCCGCCAGGTATACTATTAAAAGATGCAGGAAACAATTTCTTCTTTTCAATGAGATATTTAAACAGCTGACAATGCGGTCACAGCATGAGCATCATCTTGGCTCTATCTCACCTTCGGGTATCCAGCATCAGGAATGCCACTAAAAGCAAACAGTTTGCTGGTCTCGGCAGAAAAATAAAATGTTGTCACCACACAGAACTGTCCTGACAAGGAACAAGGTCAACATGTAGTATCTAAAGCTTCCAGACTCTCTTGGGCACTTGAATCTTTCTAGCCTTCAGACAAAACTAACTTCACGTTGCATGAAAACAAGAGTGTCTTTGTTTCTGGTGTGGCAAACAAGGAATTTAATAGCACTGGATGAGCTAGCCTGACCACAAAATTCAAGCAGAATGGAAATACCTCCTTCTTTCATTTCTCATCAAGGGAACAGCTGCTTTGCTGTCATCACAGGGAGGGGGTGAAACTTCAGTAATAGCAGTGCCACCACAGACTGCACCCTGAGAAGTTAAAAATGGTGGTGGAAGTAAAGATGCATTCTGATGGGAGTCTGCCAGGCTGTCTCAGCAATGGAGCAGTATCTTCTAGCTGGAGGTTACCTATCTGCAGCTGCGAGGTAACAACGGCCATGGGACACTCCACGTAGCTGACTGAGGGATGGCAACTTTCTTAAACCACTACACAAAAGTGTTTCTATGTCCTAAACCAGAACATATTAGCGTAAGTGACAGTCCAGGGAAGAAGAAAGGATTTTTTAAAAAGGAGATGTAACTGCCAAAGACATGTTGGCATACGTAAGAAATTGTGGAGACTTACCTACTGATAGGCCATTTCTCAAACAATCCCAATTAATTTTCAGAAATAATGGCATTTTCAGAAACATTTAATCTCTTTTAAATGGTCCTTATTGGAGAAATAACCTCTAATTCTATATTAAAATTCTAAAGTTCATAGATACCACCTTTAAGTACTAATTGCCATTCATCACCTGTCCTACCCTGAATGAAAAGTTCTTTATTACCCCTCTGGCTTCTAAATCATAATATTATTTACTATTTCAATGAGTCCTTAAATAAACTCAGCGTGGTGGACGTTGTCGGTACATCTCAGCCATGACCAAAAATAAGTTACTTGCGTAAAAAAAAGCATATTAGAATATATTGCCAAACTGGATGCCCTTCATAGACATTTCTGCAAAACTCATTCAGCAACCACAATGCATTCCATCTTATTTATAGCTAGGAGTCATTTATTTCAATAAATCCCTATCAATGTAGACACAAAAAAAGAACTTCCTCAAGTAGCTGAAAGCTTCTCTCAACAGCAGCACGGTACAAAAACTGGTACGAGAAAGAAAGGTGACAGAGTACTCATCTGCATTATGGCACAAAGCTGAGTTCACTGGAAACAGCGTGGTATTTCCATGCAGCATAAATGCAGCTGTCCTCTGCAGCGGAGGCAGCCACGGCTGGCGCTGAGTTCGGGGCCTCTACACCACAATCGCAGTCAGACAGTGCAAACGCGGGAGATGGTCATACAAGGGCATGACCCAGCGGGAAGCTAATGCAAAAAAAAAAAAACACCACCCCAACCCCACACCATTCTTGACTGAGGGGAAGTTAAGCGTCAGACAAACTTCATACCCAGGGTTTTTTCAATTTTTAACTCTTGGGTTTTGACAACAGAACCGCAGCACATGGGAAATCTCACTATTAGAGAAACTTTGGAGACCAGCTGAGAAACACCAAATCAGTTAGGCTGAAGAAGTGACTGGTATAAGAAGAAAAGAAACAATCCCAAAACTCAACTCACTGCAGGGAAATGGTGGAAGCTGAGAATAGCAGCCAGCACGCGGTCTTGCCATACAGACACCAAACCACCCAGCTTACTTCCACTGAGTGTAATAACAGTGAATCTGGATTTATGGTCAGCGCATGTCACAAAATGACCCAAATGTAAAGCTAAACCATTCTGAGAAGAGAAACCAAACCTTTCCAACAGACTCATTAAAAGGCAGGTCTCATGGTGACGCCTCTGGAGATGCTTTGCACCTTCCAGCCTTTTTTTTTTTTTTTGGGTGCTTACTACTTTAACAGATGGGTTGAAATTTCCCCAAAAAATCCCAGCACCATTTGACCTGGAAGAAGTGAATTACGCATTTTCCTTGAGTATTACGTTTCAGAGAGCAAACCCATTTCCTCAGCACTTTCCAGTGAGTTTTAAGACAAGCCTGTCAGGGTCAAAAAATTATTCGATAGTTAAAAGGGCAAGTTCTCACACCTTTGTGTTTTGATGAAACTGAAATTTGCTAATTGTCCTTTTTTCTGGGGAAGTGTCTTTTGACATCCTGAAGGAAAATGAGGCCACAGCTTAGCCTAATTATGAACTTCTGAAAATTGAAGTTTGATAAGCAAGCTTCAACTCATTATCAAAGTTTAACTTTCAAATAAACAAACCAAACCAAAATAAAGATTACTGGATTAAACTGAACCTTCTCTGCCAGTTCCATCAGCTAGAAAAGCATCTAAAATGAAAACGTAAGCATGCTTGCTGCGTCCTCTACACTCCTCTATTGCTCCCTAAGTAGGATGAAAAAGAAAGAAACCTGCAGTGAAAGGACAGGCTATGAAAAAAGGAAAATGCTAGATTTGAAAGACCGTAATGCAGAAAGACACAGGTTGTGACCAAGGGGAACAGCAGAAAGGACTGACTGAGCGACTGGACAAAGGAGGCTCTGCAGCCTCCTCTGCTCCAGTTCGAGTAGCACAGAAAATGTTGCTTTTCCACCCCCCCCCACTGCTGTCATACATCAATTCCTCACTATGGAGTACGCTAAGAGGGGAAAAGCGTCTTTAAATCCCAAATCTCCTTTCATGCAGTAGAGATGGCATCTGGTCAAACTATTCTTTACTTTTTCCAAAGGGTCTGCTTTTTTTTAAAAATTTTTTTTTTTGCTCTAAGTCAGTTAAAAAATGACAGATGAGAAACTAGCGCACTAGAGCACAGAACTCATGCAGAACATTCTCTCTCCCCAGTTATTTAACAATTACCCTTAACATTTATTTCAAATGTAATCTCCCACGACATTCCAAATTACAAATGACAAGCAAAATTTTATTGCACTAAATGAAGAAAAAGGGGGCAGTAACAACAATCCAGACATACTTGATACAAATTTCATCAAAATTTCAGAGGACATCCCCACAAACACAGAAAAATAAACACCTCTGACGTCTTCCATCTTTGGAAGACGTTTCTGACATTTCCATCTTTTTAAAGATGAAGTCCATTTTACCTTGGGTTTTCCTTTGCTAACTGAGTTTGTGTCAAAGAGTTAAAGAAATGCACCCACTTTACAAGGGACATCTTGGGGCTCGACACAGCACAGGCCTTTTCAAACCTCAGTCACTGATTTAATCTTTGCCTACACTGTTAAGGACAAAGAGCAGTTACTACCCAACTGTTATCAAAATTAAGAATTAAAATTAACCACCTTGAATTTGTGACGTGCAGAGTAAGTGCTGGCGTTCCTGGCTGACATCCCCAGATACTCTAATGGCTCTGTTACAGCAACATTTTTGTCTCCACGTGGAAGATGAACTTAAAGAAGTAGTCTAGATTTCTCAGTCAAGCCATACAGCTACCCAGGTCTGGTGCATCATCCTCTGCCCCGTGGCTTGACCAGCTCTGATGAGGGAGCAACACAGCACAGAAACCTCCCAGGACACTTTTCAGTGCATTAAAAGGTAGCTCTGCATTTCCAAACAGAAGTGCCAGGGAGAGGAGGAAGGAGGTTGGCATGGCAAGGACAGCTGGTCACAGACTACAGCTGTTTGTAGCATGCACTGTTTAACCAGCATAAAGAGTTTTGGTGTTTTTCCAGAACTGCTCCTGATTACGATCTGATACAAACAGGCTCAAGACATCACTGTATTTTTGGACAAGTGAGGATGCTACCTAGGAGGTACACTTGCAAAGCTCCAGTGAGACAGTTGTCCACTGACCATACCTATAATCTCAAAAATAAGCTCTAAGAAATTTATGTCAGCCCACTGGGCTTCAACTATCCAGCTTCCTAATCCCAGAGAAGGCTCAGTAAAGTGATAGCAGAGCTGTAAGGTTTCCCTTAACACCGGAAACCCTCCAGGAGAAAACAGTTGATCCCTACTCTTCCCCGTCCGCCACCCCCAGCTTCCCAGGCACATACTCAGTCTTCACAGGTTCTCAGTGGCACAACAACTCTGTTCAAATCATCAATACGTAACTTAAAGATGTCAAAACCCTGAAGGTGCCCATCAAATTACAGCATTCTGCTAAAAAAAAAATCCCTAATGAGTAAAGTCAGGTCATCTGGGGGGGGGGGGGGGGGGGGGAATCAGTTGCTGTAATGCCCTGAAGGGAATCCAATGGGAAAATTTCTGTATAAGCAATAGAAAAGGATGATACAACATGAGTAAATTCATGTACGCACGCTGTTCAGTCGCTCTCTGCTAATCCTGCCATGGATAAATATACCCTTTACGTAAAACAACAAATATTTTTAAAGCCACACAAAAATATCTAAAAATAAACTTTATTGTCAAAAACACTGAAGGTGAAAATTCACCATATACATTTCAAACTACAGCTCTAATTCCAGAGACATTAAAGGATCTTAGCATATCATAGCTAGATGATACACTAAATCTGGGAAAAAGGATACAAAAGTGATATGGTATAGAATTATTCTGGGTAGTCAAAGAGGAGAGTTGCAGAGGGACCTGACAATAGTTGCAGATTAAATTAAATATCGGCAAAGCAATGAAGACTGGGGAAGGAAAAAGCACCAGCATCTACGCATACACTGCCACAGCCTCCAAGATCAGCTGTTATTACCCAGGCAAGTGATCCCGAAATCACTGTGAGGAATTCAGGATGTCAGTCAACTCACAAACAAGTTACAACAGAACCAGAAAAGGCACAGACAAAAATAACAGGATAAACAGGGAATGGCTTTTGTGTAAGGGGACACCAAATAGATGAAGACTCATGCAGCTGGGAGGGGGACAGGGACAGCTAAAGCAGGGTATGAGAAAGCTCTGTAAAATCACGGGCCACGGAGAGCATTGCTGAGGAATAATTCATCCGCTGTGGGCAGGACATGGGAAACAGGGTGCATCACCAAAGGCATCAGGTGGAGAACTTCACACAAGCAGAAAGGAAGAGGTCCTGGCTGCCACCCTCAAGAACAGTTACACATTGTGGCATGGGAAATTGTGTAAGTCTAAGTATAAGCAGGTTAAAAATGGTACCGGACAAGTTCACGAAGGCCAGATCCCTCAGCACCTACCGAAAGAGCGATCCAGATGCGATGCCTGCTCAGAACACGTCACAGCCACCGTGTGTTTAAGTGCTAAGGGCTGGCCCGTGGGCTGCCTTCCCCTGCCTTTGCTGCTACCACCCACCATCAGAGGCAGGGTACTTTTTAAAATGCATCTTTAAGAATTGCTACCCCGCATCCAACTAAAGCCCTTACAGTCCAGAGGACACGTGCCTAAACTTGACGTGTCAATTTAAGAAGTACCAGGACCGGAAGGTTAGCCAAAGCTCCAGTTAAAACCAAGACACTCAGTTCTCATTTCAGAGATATTACATCTCAGCCTTCAGAGACATGCCGATGCATTAGTTTCCATTTGGGGCATACTTCAAATGTTTTTACAGGGTCAGCCATAACAACTAGAGGTTATTAAAAAAAAGCACAAACAAAACAAAACAAAAAAACCACCACCACCAAAAAAAAATCAAGTAGAGAGGCTTGCCCCTGTTTAAAAAAGTGATTTAGAGCCTCTGGAAGAAAACAACAAATCTACACCCAACAATAAACAATTTCTAATATTCTTTGAATTTTAGTACTAGAAGAACTGTAACATTCAAGTTCAATGCAAGGAAGGTTACATCATCTTTATGCTCACGCTCAAAATAAGTTTTGAATATACACATTTAGAAGCAGGAAGTTAATTCAACTTAAGAGAACTTTCTCTCTTTTTTAAAGGAAGTATTTTTGGAAATACTCTTTGGTAACATTCTGAATACATTCAACTTGCAATTATCCCAGAGATCTGAGAGACTACTAAGGTGACCTGAATAAAGCACAAGAGATATCATGGTATCTTACATAAATTAGGGTGTAAGTATGTTCACCTTCAGAAAAACTTGAAGGCAGATTTCTATAAAAAGCAGGGACAGATTTAAACATGGCCGTGGAAAGGAGCTCCTGTGAGCAGCCTGTGCTCTGCATCACACAACACTGACACAGCAGTGATGCTGGAGAAGGTCATTCCCAGTTAAACTGCCACCCAGGGGATCTACACAGGGATATCTGAAAGCTTACTGTAAAAGTCTGAAAGCTCCACAAACCAGCAAAAGGGAACATTAAGACCAAATAATGCAATTTTGGGATAAAACGTGATCAACTTCTTTGGTATAGGAACAGTGTTAAAGTATTTCTGGAGGTTTCAGACTTGCAACTAACTGCAAACCAAAAGCAAAACGCAGCTTTTTCACTACATTAGTTTAGGTCTTGAGACAAAGAACTGCTGAGGAGAAAAGTTTTAATGGTATCCCATCCTAGGTGGCAGTCAGATTTCCTACGATTTCCAGAATGTTGCTCTGCTCAACTATTAAGAGTATGCTTTGAGTGAAAAAACTGACATTTCTTTGTCAGAAAGTTAAATACAGTATACAATAACCTCTCAGGAAACCCGTTATTTAATAACACAGTGATTTTTAATCTGTCATAATTTAAAAAAAAAAATTTAAAAAAAAAATCAGGCTGGGTTTACCAGCACCTTAATGTTAAAGTGGAAAGATGAGCTAGCCATCAAATATACTCCCTATAACTATATTCAGCCACAGGATATTACTCAAAAATGTAAATGTGCTAAGATATGAAATGGTCACTGAACTTTTCAAAAGAAAACCGCGTTATTTAGACAATATGAGTTGCCCACCTGTGCCAGACGCACATAAAAAAGACATTGCTACTGATTTCCCATAGCCTAAAATATGATGTTACTAATTTGTGAATACTTGTTTTCTAATATTCTAGTTCAATGTAAAAGTAGAAGGCTTATTTCCTACCTGTAATGTACATGTGTAACTGTTGGTTGTCGGTAGCCAAGAATCCAAGTTTGGATGTCTATAGGTTCACCTCTGGGATACGCAATGGTTGTATCTATCACCCACTGGAGGCCTTTGGATTTGCTCTCTAGGAACAAAAAGAAACATGATATTAAAAGTAACCAGAACATGCGTGTTGCTCATTTGATAGTTACTCCATTTTTAGATTACTTCATGAGGTATGAGGCAGAAATAAAATAGGACAGCCAAAAATGAAATCCAGATTTCATTACAGCACAGAAATACTCTTACAAACCAGCTAGACCAAGACTTTTCTTTCACAGTTATTTCTATTGTTCTTATATACTGTAGTGCACAGAACAAGTTCACTCAAGGGATAGGAGTACAGTCACACAACATGTTGGCCCAAATGTTAGGTCCTTCTCCCCATTCACCAAAAGGAGAACTTCAGAAATAAAAATCCAACTTTCTTGGTCTGCACTTCAAGCACATTTACAACTGGGCCTTTGTAAGAGCTTGCAGTTGCAGATCGCT
Organism: Nycticorax nycticorax; assembly: GCA_023375905.1. Taxonomy (NCBI): domain Eukaryota; kingdom Metazoa; phylum Chordata; class Aves; order Pelecaniformes; family Ardeidae; genus Nycticorax; species Nycticorax nycticorax. The sequence goes on along the minus strand of JAKFQP010000060.1, from coordinate 3,744,929 downwards.
GAGGAAGCAACAGCCGCGCATCTCTTTTTGGGCCTCACTACTGGGTTAGGGCAAGTGGATAAAGGTGATTTGTGTCAGACAACATAGTTAGATTTTCAAAGACATTTAAAAAAAAAAAAAATCCCTCAAAGGTTCTTAAAAATCTGAGTCACGGGATAAAGAGGAACTACAGAGCTTCATGTATTAAAGACAAGCAGCAATGAGTAGAAGATGGTCAGTTTTCACATTGGAGAGGAGATTGCATCCATAAGGTCCCAGGAAGACTGATAACCAGTACCTGTTCATATGCTGCTCAGCATATTTAGAAACTGAAAAAAGCATCAAAGGAAGTGAAAATATTTGCTATGAAGATTATTCAGGAGAGTCAAATTTAAATCTGAACATAGGTTACTACCAGCAATATCCAAGGTCAGATACCTCTCTCTGCCATGTCTTCCATTTACAGGTTTGCAAAGAGGGAGAGCAGCAGATCTGGAAAGCAAACCAGGAAGGAGGGGCACATTGCCAAGACGGCGCTTTGAGTTTAGCTTGTTAATTTTATATCTGTTATGTGGGAACTGGAGCTGCCTTGTATCTGAGGTCATGCTGTGTTTGAGCTAGTACAGTAATATGCTTACTTAATGCTTAATACACTAGTATAGTAATATGCTTACATCATACCCAGCAATATCTTAAAGCATTTAAACAGTTGACTATTAAAAACAGCCACCTGTTGGCAGAAGCATGTAAGTGGTGTTAGGTCTTAGTACAAAGTACAGGACTCCAAAGCACAAGACTCTTCAAGCCCGCAGCTGAGATAGCTATGAAAGAAATATGATATAGGATGACAAAACCATTGTTGGCATGAAGAACAGGCACAGGGATAGACTATTCACCATCTTTCTCAACACAAGAACAGATGTATTCAAAATGAAGCCAAGAGCAAAAGTTCTCAAAGCAAAGAGAGAGAAAAGATTCTTCATGCAGAAGGGAATAAAACTGCAGGGAACCCCTTACCAAAGGATGTCAAGGATGCCAAGAGTTGGGTTCAAGAGGAAACTGGACAAGTACATGGAAGAAATCCGATGGAGGGTTAACTAAACAGGCAGATATCCCCATCTGGCTTGTGAAACCTACCACACTGGAAACAGTCAGAAGCTAGGAGAGTATGCGGGAGAAGTATGACGCATGTTTGCTGTGTTCACACTATTCCTCAGGTATCCACTTGGAGTCATGGACAAAATGTTGGGCTATAGAGATGTTAGGTCTTGCCCAGAATCGCCACTAAAATTTTACAGAACGGCTACCACAGACATGAAGAAATCTGCAACACACCGTCTGAGGCACGCTCTAGAAGCCACAGAGTTATTAACACCAACTAGAACATACGCGCAAGGACTGACTTGCAAGTTTCTACCTGCGTTTCATTTAATTTAATCTGCATTTAATTTAATTAAGTGCGAGAAGACAGTTACAGCAATGCTATCACATATATCTATCAATTGTTTTAACAAGCAGCTACTGTTTTCCTGGTGTCTACTCAACAATGGAGTTGTACCGCTTCATTACAAATGCAATTACACTACCTGAATCTTTAGGTTGTTATGAGTTATTAGTAGCATGCAATGTGCTATTCCAATATTTGACCAAGTGCAAGCTACACAGGTCAAGCTGAAACATCCAGGGTCACCTTCTGGAAATACAGTATTTTAAAACCCTGACAGACACGTGAAATGAGAACACGAGGTCCCATTAGAGGCTCCAGGCTTGCCAGCATCATGACAGAGTGCTTGGCAAGTCTCTCTTAAGAAAAGTACTAACTACAGAGTCTTTCATTTTAAAAGTAACAATGTATTAGAGAAAAGCCAATATGAAATTAATAGTAAATCCACAGAAGTATTCATTTAGAAATGGATTTCGGAACAAAGCCATTCAATTTATTATTTTCCCAGATGTAAAGTAAGAATGGATAAAGACAAGTAAATTGTCTAAGTAAGTAAGCAACAAAGATCATTAATTGCAATTAAAAAGTGCCAGATGAATACAGGCACATCTTATTATTTACAGTAAAATGTTTTAAAATCATTTATTAAATATTTAGCTAGTATTTCAAACTGTTCTTTCAGTGGATAATGGTTCAAACTTCATTATGGGAAGACTCCTGCAGTCCTCTTCTGTGCTGATTTCCTACCTTCTGCTTTTGCAGAGCAGAGCTTGCATGGATTCCTCAGACCAGCTCCAAACTCACCTCCAGCCCCTTCCAGGGCAGGGTGGGGAGAAAAACCTGCCTCTGACAGGCCGCCAGGAATGCCAGGTTAGGGGAAAAAAGAAAAAAAAAAATAAATCTGAAGGTAACGTCAGCCTCCATAGACCCTCCTTTAAAGCAAGCAGGTCTTAACGCAGCTACTTCCACATGCAATTACCAAGACGTGCTAACCAAACCAGTCACAGGCATATTTCTGCATATTCTGGTTTAAAATAAGCCTCACATAATGATCCAAGATCTCTCACTGCCAAAAAAACCTGAAGTCACTGAGGATTTCAGAAAATTAATTTTTAAATAAATCTTGCTGTCCTTTTTGGGGGGTTATACCATGTTGTGCCCTGCTCACAAGAATATTTATTTTAAAGCCACAAAGCTCTAACAGATCCTGAAACTGAAAAGGAAACAGACAACTGCACACAGCACAAAGGGGTAGGACCTCAGCATGCCCAAGGACGCTGCTTTCAAGCCTAAGCAGACCTTTGAACAAGAATAAACCCTATTATATTTTAAATGGAGCACAGTAACAGGAACTTAGAACAGAAAGACCGCTGCATTAGTTACAACATGGTGTGAATCTCAGGTCTGGCTTTTGTAGCTGGAAAAAAAAAAGGGGGGGAGTTGCGTATACCAGTTCAAGAACTCCTCCTGCCAAGTTTGACTTGGCCAACACAGCCATAGATGTTTCTGATAGCCAAACCCTTTTGAACTTTCTACCTACCACTAAAAGACAACCTCATCCTTCATTTCTAGTACCTGCTGAAAGGTTGAGCAGCCTTGTTGCCAGAGATTTCAGAAGAAGAAACTGCTGTGGAGGCCAAATTTAAGCTGATCTCCCCGAGGACTAGTTTTTCTTCTGTGGTGTCAGTCTGCTTACCACTTTCAGCACAGGTGGAAGATTTTGACTCCTCGAATCACTTCAAAACATTAGCAGTCTGATTCTTTTTAAATAGTACATGAACATTCAAAACAGGCCTGCAGGCATCTATCCTACACAGTTGCATCCAAACCATGTAGTAATAATGTACCTTAGTATGAAGGGTACATACTTGCCTTATGAGTGCCAAGACAAGACTGCACAGTCACATGTAACACCAGCTTTCTAGCCTAGCAAAAAAAAAATCAAAATAAAATTTAAACGGTCTCCTAAGTTGTTGGTTTTGTTTGGTTGGGGGTTTGGTTTTGTTTTTTTTAAAATCACCAGCAGAGACAAATCTTCGTAACTATTTTTTTCTTTATTTTTGTTCTAACTGTGGATTCAGTGATAGTAAGTTGCTTCATCTTTAGTTACAAAGCCCCTTACCATCAGTGTCTTTAAGACATCCAGTGCTCTGTCATGCTCTATGGTCCTCTCACAGCAGATACTGGACTGTCTACAATCACAGATTTAGTGGGGTTTAGAGCTTCTCTTCGTCCCCTCTACATCCTCCCTGGGGTTACTCCCAACCAACACAAAAAACTGGATTTGACTATGCCCAGGACTCTTCAAACCCACCAGCAGACCATCAGTGTTTACTACTAAGAAAGAGCAAATTATAAGGACAGGTTTCAGCAGCAAACCTCCCCTCCAGCCAAGCTCTGGATGGTGTGATACTGCCAGATTGCATCCGGAGTGGAAAAGAACGCACCAGCCAGGCACGAACCTGAGGACCACAGCTTCCACTTGAAAAAGAAAATATTTACTAGCATTCACTAGTATTCAGGTGTGGTTTCCTGAACACTTACATCACTCTAAATGCAGCCAAAAGAGGCTGTTGCCTCCCCCTGCATAGCAATGCGTTCCTGTAACTTGCTGCTCTGTCCTCTACTTGTCCTTGTGTCATCAACTGGACCACTGACCTTAAAATTAACTCTTTTCCCAAAGATTAGCTCTCAGGCTGAACATCTTGCTCTTTATCCCAAGATCTCTCTGTAACAAATCACCTGGAACAAACCAAGAAACCCCTTTTCCAGGACAAAAAAAAGCACCTTCCCACATCTTATTCGAGTCATATTCCTCATATAGCAGTGAATCAAAAAGTTTTATTAAAAAAAAAAATCAATTACGAAGTCTGGTGTCCAGCTCTGTAGAAGGGAAAATTGAATTTCTCTGAGAAAGAGCATCAGAACTGAATGTACCGTGCTTCATTTGAAAACAGTAAGATAAGATTTCAGTATGGCTCTAACCAAGCTCATAGCAACCTCTTATCAGACAAAAAAATTGCTGCATGGTAAAATAAAGCAGAAATAAAAAAAAAAAACCACCCAAAACACATACTAGAGCAAGGTTGATCAAAAATAAGCTCTGGAACGTGTATCTTCAGTGAACAATTGCTTCAAACTTCTTGGAATTGCCAGCTGTTTAGCACTTAGAATATCTTGCTAGTTCTAAAACTCACAAGTAGATAAATTCTTATTAACCAAAGAAACATTGTACTTGCAACTACACCAGAGACTAAGAGTTCCATTAAAAAAATTAAACAAAACCATAAAATACACCCTCCCACACACACACACACACTGGTCCCTAACAGGGAGAAGGTGATGATGGTTATGCATCAAGTATTTTTATGCTGCCCGTATTTCTACTCTGCACTAAAACCTTCCTCTGGAATGCAGGCACTGGCAGCAATGCTCCGTTTGGGGGGCCCGGCGCATCTGCCCAGAAGGATGCTTTCATCAGACACCAGAATTAACTTATACCATCCTTTCAAGGACAGACACCGCTTAACTATGTTGTCTGTACTTTCTAGATCCAAAGGCACTTAACCCATCAAGTGATAGTACTACCTTTTCTATGTGTTTTTCCATCCTTCTATTTATTTAGGAATAAAATTGTACAATTTCATTAAAATTAAACAAGTGTTTCAAAAGGCAGCAAAAGCAACAGCTGTTTTAGCCATTTAATTTAGTATTTACCCGCAGTAAGTTAAATTTCACCCCAATAAAGGCCAGTACTTGGGACTTTAAATATGAAAGAAGGCTTGGAAAACTGTTAGGAAGAGGAAATTAAGAAAACAGAGGTTGCTTGCCTTGGAAAAGCAACAGATAAAGAACTGATCAGTTTAAGTACAAGAATAATCAAATAGTATTGATCATCTAGGTCAGGAACATTTGTTCTTCCTGTCACTTTACAGGAAAAGAATCAGGTAATAAACGATGAGAAATTTGTAACTAGTACAAAAATAAACTGAAAAGGGGATTGGGTATTAAGAATACTAGTGTCATGATTAAGGCTAATGAAATTTTGGGGAGGCAACTGCAAGCCACACTTCACAACATAAACCCAGCTCTACCAAAGGGATGGCAGAAATCAGGTTAGAGACCTTCTAGAAGAAGGACAGATGATGCAGCGTTCAGCTGTTGCACAATTCTTGAACTACTATTATGAAAGCTGCAACACCAGAGACATTTGATGTACAAAAGCAAGCTAGGGGGCTGGGGAGCAGGGGGTGTGACACGATGAAACAACTGCATGCAGCTTGATTTATACCAAATTAGGGTGCAGCCTAGTGGTATATTAAGAATGAACCATCTTTTATTATACCTGCTTTTATCATCTTTTCTTCTTTCACCCAGTGATACACACCATTCCATTTGAGAAGGTAGAACAGTATAAAATCTACAGTGGTATAAAAGCTACAAGGAAAATTCCAAATGAATTAAGTACTAATAAAATGACAGCACTCGAGAACACTGCAAATGTGTATCATGACTCATCATAACATAGCTACCCAGGAAACCCAACAGGAAGGGGACATAACTTTTGATGAGGAGGAGTTACTCTTAATCTATAAGACAATTTAACTAAAATGGGGTGGGTGTTCACCCACAACTGAACAACAGTAACCTAAAGAGGATATGTGCAAGTTTGATTTCACTGAGACAGGTTTTTTCCATGTGGATAAAAAAAAGGGAAAGAGAGATAAAAATAAAGGTGATCACAAACTTGGTAGGCTTCTAACTTTATAATATAACCTTATCAATTTATACAATTATGTTTCATTTAACTGAACAAACATTCTTCAAGAATTTTCTGAAGTGGCAAAAGTACAGTAAAAGCATTTGGAAGGAAGATTAGAGGAGGAGCCTTTTGTACAAGATACAGATCAAGAATTAACCTTTTGTACATCTCTGAAAGGGAAGTTTTACCATGCTAGAAACATTTTCGTGAGCTCAGAAGAAGAGAGGACTGAAAATACCTCAGCTTCATATGTATCAAATTATTACTCTTTCCTAGAATATAAAATTTACTTTCACTTCCCTTTTTCATCCCTTTGATGGGATGTTTTCATGTCCATTACTCTGAAAGAATGATAGCTAAACCCACAAGTTTCTTTCCTATTTTTGCCCACTTATCTTTCCTTCTGTCTTTTGAGTAAGATAAAGAGATGTGGTCCCATGGTATTTCTGAGACAATTCCTTAATTTTAGTACCCAGTTAGGCCAACTACTATCAGATGTTCCTTTCTCCAGAGACTGAATCATGCCACTCAAAAAAAAAAAAAAAAAAAAAAAAAAAAAAAAAGCCAGGTTTGATGTCAAGCTATATTGCTATCAATCTAAGAGTATCAAAATATAAATCGATATTTGATGAGCACTTTTGGTCCCCTTTCAGCACTAGGCGGCCTGTAATTCAGGAATTTCAGGAAACGTCTCACTTTTCATACCTTTTTGCCTTTGAGATGAGAATAAATAGAACAGAAACAGGCCAAACTTTTCTCCTTAAAAACATACCTTTTAACAAGGACTAGGGTTTTCTGTTTCCCTTTTAAACCTAAAATCTTCTAAGACAACAAGGGCTTTCTTCAGCCTTTATTTTCTGAATGTAGCCTGAAAGGAAATATTCTGATGCATTCCACAGCTTGATTTTCAGTTAATTTAAAATCTTCCCTCCGCTCCTGCAAGAACATCATCTCCATTCATTTCCTGTGTTGACAAGATTAACTTAAAAACTAAAAACCTGGAAGGAATTTCGGTATGAGGCTTCCTGTTAAACCTGAAATTTGAACTTCAGCACAGAGAAAACCCAAAGTCATCTACATATATGGCTTCATCAGGATGGATCTTTGGTTCAAACTGCTAAATTATTATAATACTTCGGCTATGGAAATACCAGCACCACCCATCAATAAGAAACCACCACAATTCCCCAATCCATTGTTTCTATACTAAGTAACAGAAATCCCCCACTAGGTTAAGTAAGATCTAACCCCGCTCTCTGAACATGCCAAGAAGTTAATTTAAAAAATTGAGAGACTAAAAGCACAGGCATTATTTGTATGCCAGAAATATTCCCCCCTACAGCCCAGGCATCCCAGAACAATAATGCTAGGGGAATATTCTTATTCCCTCCTAACTCTTCTAACAGAAGACAGCCAACACAAGCCTTCAAATCTAATCATCAGTAATACTTAACTCCAGCAACAAAGGGGACAGTCATAAAAATCTGTAGAGAATAGAACAACGTGAACTCAATAGAAAACTGTTCAAGAAGAGGAATGAAGAATACAGTACTGGATGCAAAGAAACTTTCAAAGCCAGGAATAGAAATTTGAACATAGTTTTCATATTCGGAAATACTTTTACTATCGTTCCATATTACCATAAAGTAGTGCAAACCACCAGTCGTGCTGAAAGGAGCAGCCCACCTTCTCACCCACATCGGGTGCTCTTTCCAGTATCTGCTCTACCCATCACATGTACCAAGACAAACATTCATGCAGCCACGCTATAGACTAAATCAAATTAAAGCTAAGGTTTTCTTTTGTTGTGTGTCTCAACATAAAAAAATAAACTTAGTGGAACCAAAAGCAAATATGAAAACATTTATATAAATATGATGGTGCATTATGGATGTATTTGACATTTAAAGAGACCAATTCAACACAAAATGTTTTGCTTAATTCAAATCTTGGACATTCAATTTGCTTTTTATCCACAAGAATGAAGTGGTCTTTACCTTTTATCACAGCGTCTCTACCTGCTGGAGTTCCATTTTCTTGTGGCGCTACAAGCGTTTTCAGAATTACTTGTGTTGCCCCAACTCTCGGCAGGGTGACATGTTTAAGAAATGGCAAATTGTTTTTCTTGGCAAATGCCTGGCTTGTTTCTCTCCTTTTCCTAAGAAAGCCACCCTCTGGAAACAAAACAATCCATTTCCGATTACGGCTCCTGTAGTATTTTTCTAGATGCTCCTTGAGTAACACAAGCTGCTGGTCACGGTGTGCTCTTCCCTATAAGGATAAAACATTCCCTAAATAAAATGAATGCTTGAAAGAGATAACATTAAGACAGATAATTATGACATTTCTGTGATTCCCCTCTCTTTTCAGAGATACAAATAAGCCTCTATGACAACACAAAACAATGTTCCCAGAGTACCCACTGGTGGCTGAGTTAATGCCACTTTACAGAAAGGCTGAAAAAAAGCCCTTGAAATTGACAGTGAAGTTCCCGATTTGATGACTTCTCTGCAAGAGCGACGCCCGGACTGTAAACGGGAACACCACATAACAGGAGGATGAATTTACCGAATTCCCTACTTGTTACCAGGTCCCAAGTTGAATTTGCTAAACCAAATTCTGCAAAGACATTCTAGGGGTCAAGCTATGATTTGGAGGTCCACGTATCATTAGTCATTTCTGCAAGCCAAACAGTATCTTTACTTACACATCTGTGCACCTCTCCCCACATCCTGTATTAGAATAGCAGAGGTACCAGAAGACACAGCTGGACCTCCAGGCCAGGCTTGAGTTTGGTTACAACACATTTTTCCCAAACCTGCACTGCTTGAATGCTTAGTCATAGCTGAAACCAGCACACCAATGGAAACACTTGTTATTTGAGAGGGGGGAAAACTTAAAAAAAGTATTGGGCTGTGATGTTTGCAGGTCTTCTTCCTCTAGGATAAACTGTTGAGTAGGAAGTGATTTTATTTGTGTGAACTTAAAGAAAGCCTACAACAATAAAAATCAAATGCCCTAGCCAACGAGACATGCTATGACACCAGCTTCTGGTTTGATAATTAGCTGTATATAGGATATAGCCAGGTGATAGTTAAACCTGAAGGAACAAGGGAAGAAGAAAAAAAAACCAAAAAACAAAAACCCCCCAAAACCTAACCCTCATTCATTTCTCCTCTTTGATGTATTAGCACAACTTTTTCACTTAAGACAGTAAAATCTGTCCTTAATTACTGCAGAAATATCTTCACTATCTTCAACAACAATCTTTCTCTTCCCACTTCCACACACAGGAAGGGCAAGTTACCCAAATTTTCACAGGAATTAATTTACATCAATTATCATTTCTGATAGTCACTCCAAAGTGACTTTGTCAAATCACTCAAAAGACAGAGGAGTCCAAAATTTAAGCTTGCCTCAGCAGAGGTGATCTTAATTCTCCAAAATGTCAACAAGACTACCACAAACCTTCCACTCTTTGGTGGTTGGGGTTTTTTGGCAGGGAAGAGGGAGAGAGTGGGGTTGAGAGGAAGACAACAAGAAACAGTATTTTATTAAAGACAAGTTTTGTGAAAGTGTTTCTCCTAGATTTTGAAATCTCACAATTGCAATTACTTCCAACTTACCTCATGGCTCTGCCTGCTCATATTAATGTAATTAGAGAGCAATATAAAAGCTCCTCAGTTAAAACAGTCCTTTCCCACCAGACCACAGGACTCCAGGATAGCACAGCAGTTAAAAAAACCAGCAGTAAACAATACACTTTTCACACGTTAGATATTAGAACTCTCCAAAACCTGAACAAACCTAACGGATATGACTGGTGGATAAGATGTCATATAGCAAATACTGTGAGGTTTAAGATGCTGCTGTGATACAGAAAAATCTACTGAACTAATGGGAAAGAGAGGAGTGTTTAAAAGCAACTGTGACTAGTGGGATACTGAAGAGTCCTGGAAGGTAAAATGCAATTAACATACTGTCCAGAACTAAGAGATAGTAAGTCATACAGAAGTAACAGCAGTTCCCTAATACAACCAATTCTTGAAGACCATGGCTAGTCGATTGCCATCAAAGGGAACCGGCTCAGCCTTCTTTCCTTTAGCGGAAAGAAAACAGGTAGCAGCAGACTGCTGACAGATTCTTTAGGATGCCATGCACTTTGCATCACCAATATGGCAAGTTACTGACAGTCTCTGTTTCCAGTAAACTTCTAATTGGGAGAAAACTCAGGTCAACTTCTAGTAGACCTCAGAAGCTTTCCTAAAACTGCCATTGGTGCTGCTAATGAAAATGAGGCTAATGTACATTTTTAACAAATAGGATGTATTGATCAAATGACATTATTTTACAGGGAAGAAAATGAAGGATTTGCTCATCCAAATATTACTATGGCCTTTCTATAGTTAGGCAAAGGAACATTACTCACTCACCTTCAGTGTTTTTGCTACACCCAAAGGCTGATTAACAGCCAAGAAACATTTTATTTTCAATTGGTTTATATTTAGATTCATTATGACAGCATTTTATTTGTGATATTGCGTATCTCAGCCACTTTACAAAAATGAGCAAAAGCCTTAGTTTTTGCAGCTCAGTAATGGTTTGGTTTTGTAACTGGAATTGCAACACCACATTCAGAAATTACAAGTAACAAGCTGACAGCCATGTGTACTTCAAAATGTGTATCTTGTGAATTTTAACTACTGAAATAGATTTGCATTTTACAAAGTGTCAAACCCTGTTCCTTTCCATACTCTCACAGTACACAGCTGTGTATCTCTAGAGACCTTTATTTTATTACCTAATTTTGCCTAAGGTTTTCTAGCCATGCCTCTAGTCTTAGTGAGAAATCTCACTTTATCTGCATATAGCTTTGATTAAGTATTTATTTATTTCATTCTGAGTAAATTAGCTTCTCCTTCTCTATAAAGAGAAAATTTATTAATTCTCTCCAGACAAGTAAAAATAAGAAGAGGAGAGAAATGCGTGTGCTGGATGTCACAGTTCACATAAATGGCAGCAGGTTCATTCTTATCACTGTACTTCTAAGCTTCTACTTTTAGAGTGCAGTTTGATCAACAGCTACCAAACAGCAAAAAAAAAGCCCAAATTGTAAGAAATAATCCGAGGTTTGCACTCCTTAACATTTGAGAGGCTGGGCTTAACACACTTTTTTTTCCTGATGCTCAAATAATAACCTTCAAAAATCAATGACTTACTATTTATGCAGGTCCATCATCACCTTAAACTGGTCTACTACCATGTCACCATCAAAAGGGATGGTCCTGCCTTTCATTATCTGAAACTGTGACAGTCAGAACAGTGACCTAACCAGACTCATTGCACAGCTTCAAGGTCACTAAGGAAAGAAGAGAGGCACCGACAATGGGCAGTTAGAAGTGGAGAGACAAAACGGACTGCCCATGTACTTTGCTTGTGCACCTCTCATAAAAAGTTCCCATCGTAATTGGGTTCCGTAAGTATTTGTGTCTAGGCAAGTAATAAAATAAGCTTGGGAAAAAAGCAGTTTCAGAACAAAGCTCTACCCAAATGCACACATTACAGCATAGTTATTTCATCCTGCAAACCATCCAGGAGGTAATGAGTAAGTCCCATAACACCACAGTGTTCCAAATATAAGGATAAATCAAAGCACTATTACGTGTTTCCATTTACCTGTCTTATAAAGAAGTCTCCATGGATTAGAGATACAATGCCAAAGTTTGTATACTTAAAAATATGATCCATCAGCCACATCATCTGACGGACAACCTGAAAAGTTAAAAAAAAAGAAGTTTAGTAAATATCAAGTGCAGAGAATTATGTATATACAGGTCACATTCTTGTCACCCTCACAACACCAATAACACTAGGAACTATATGGAATAAAGTCCTTTATGCCCCAAAGTATAAAGCAGCACAGGTGCTACACTTCCCCCTCAAAAACAGGATTAAACAGCTGCCTTTTTGCAATGTAACATACGGTTCTACACTATTAGCCACGTGCTAGAGCAATTTCTACTCCATCTTTTCACATAGGTAGTGTAACGCTTCTTATTGATATAACACCAGAATTTTAAGCCAGCTACAAACTAAACCCATTTTTAGTGTTTGTTAAAGTACACAAAACAATGCAGAACTGTATTTGAAATCTCCAGCTGTTTTATGTCTACCACAAAAAACGTTTCCGTATTTTTTTTTTGTAGCTAGCGATTTTGAGGATGAGATCATGTAATTCTTGTGCTTCTGATACGCACACGCCCCATACATGCTCACTCTATCTTCAAACAGCAGCATTCACCGAGACCTATGTACAACCCACATGCCACTGCCGATTTCTCTCATAGCAGAGCAGCCACATGCATCCATGAGAATTTCATTAAAAGTCATGCTCCTTGTCCTCGCCAAGAAGCACAGTGAGAAGGCAAAAATAGAGGTTGAGCTATTAGATTCACTTTGACCATCACTTCTTAGAGGACAATGAAGGCAGATATTCTACCTGTTCAGTCCTTTGAGATTTAAAATAGAAGAATTACTCCAGAAGAGGTAAATAACAGAAGGGAAAAGCTTCTTCCCTCACAAGGTCTTTCCCCTCTATAGCTGCTACAAGTAGATTGGGAGAGGGGTCTCCATTGGCTCTCCAAAACTGGAAAATCCAGTATCTCATACATGCTCTCAATCATACACGAGGTTAGCTGCCTTTACTCTTCCCTATGTCATAAGGCTACACAAAGACAGATTCAACTCAAGTGAAACTTAAAGAAGTCATGTAACATAGTACACTTCCATTTATCACTATCAAAAAAAGCATATGGAGAACCATGACATTTCTCTGGTAGTCAGAAGATCACTTTTTGAATCTTAAACAGGCACCTTCTGTTTAGCATCTTTCAGTTGTCCAAGATACATAATTTCTTTTCTTAGAAAGCAAGCATTCCAAAAAATTAAAGCTTCTTCTAGAAAATACAATGTTCATGTATTAGTTGATTACATTACTGCTAAAGTATACTCTGCGCTTCTCTCCAAACACCAGAGGCTTGCACAGTAAATGAAATACTCAGAATTCACATCCATGCCTACAACACCACTTCTAACAAAACAGTTTGATACAGTGAGAGACAGTGGCTTTTACCTCTTTTCACATGTTCATATATCTACATGGAATTTGTAGAAAGAAGCAGATCAGATTTCATGCAGGAATTCTGTTTTGCAAAAGCAGCTCAATAATTTGCAATTTGTATCTAGAATTGCACGTATCAGTAAGTTGTTCTTCCAAAGAAATCTAATTATCTCTTGGAGTGCTCTGATTACCTGTTCTCCCTTTTGACCACAGAAGCTATAAATGAATTCTGGGTTATATATTTGGAGAACGGTAACTGTCACATACCCTGTTTCTTTTACTTATCCTTAAACAACTGCGGCCGGATGCTCAGCAAAGTGACGTTTTTACACACTTGCAAGAACATACCTGCCAAAGAACATTTAAGATACTTTGTTGCCTTAGACATACAGCTGATCTCCCAGTAAAATCTCAAAGTCACATTCAGAAGCTAGATATCCTTGCCTAAGAGCACATTAAGAACACCTCAACTTCTGTGGTTTTTTAATACTAGCAAACTTTCTGTTTGAAGAACTTGGGTCACCCATTTCTGGACCCTCTAGCATCACTGGAAGTGGAAAAGGAAACCATGTATGAGAGAAAAGAATAGCTCTCAAAGATATGAAAGGTTTTGCTTTGGAGACAAGAATCCATTTCTTCTGTGAGATGCTAGTATCCTTTCGTGTCTAGTGGTGGTATTTCTTACTAGAGGCTACCCATTCAAGGGAACGAAGACATACTGTGTATCTGTGAGTGATAAACGAAAAATTAATTCTTAGATGTAACTCCCCATTTGAGACTAATATTGGTGAAATGGTTTCTCACACAGCTCCCCCCAGGCCTTTGTTAAATGAAAGAGAGGATGTTAAAGCAAGAGAGGTGTTACTGCACTTCAAGGCACTACAATATCATAGGTTCATGCCCACGCACCAGCCCAGAGAAAACAGGCTGGTGTAGGGAAATATCCTTTGATAAAAACATCACCAAAATTCCACTGATGATGATTTAGCCTGCAACGGTACCCATGACTGTCAGTGTTCATCTACCACTTTGGCATTTTGACAATTATTGTTCTATTATATGAAGCAGAAGTTAAACGAACATGATCTATTTTACTGGAGGAGATAAGCAAGCTTAATAATCCGCTTCCCCGAAAAGAAAAGGTTTGTGTCTTTCGAGGAGTCAACATTGGTGCCTAGATGTTCTATGGCAATCCTGGAGGAGGAACTCTTGCCCAGCAACGCTAGTGCTTCTCTCCTCCCATACCACTTTTTACTGTCTTTTTATTTAGGTGATGGTAGGTTTATCCTGAAAGTTGATCATTGCTTTTCAGAGTCTGAAGTCCATCTCACCATGTTTTAGGTGACACAGGGCTTCTAAGTTCCATCCCTGGACTTTGTCAGTCTTCTTCAGGAGGAGTGATGCAATTGTGTCAAAGAGCAGTGTGACATACAAGTTACGAGTAAGACAAAACATACAGGCAGTTTGCTGCAAGTGGGCTACGAAGAGGCACACTCCAGAGCTCAGTGATTACAAATCTGTCTATAAGCCTAGGCAGTGGTAAGAAGTACAAAGAAGAAATATTTTTATGTATGAATTGATGAATATCTACACACACTCTAACACATAAAATCTAAAAGGAGTTCAAAGAGTAGGACAGAATTATCTTGTTTGCAATCAAAAGACAAACTAGATTAATGGATATTCATTCTGTTCTGCTACCAAGGGCAGAACAGAGCATGCTGCAAGATATTGGTGGTGGCTCTTCCATTTAGTATCCTCAGAAACAAAACAAAACTTATCAGATGAGTCTCTTGACACTTGCATTTCAAGGAGGTTTAAGCAAAGACATTCAGAAGTGTTTTGAGCATGGATTCATAGTTGTTTATGGATTGAAAGAATTTTTGGATGCCATTTCAGGTCCTTTTAGCTTCATCCTTCCTGCCTAAGTAAGTTCAGAATGTACAAAAAGTTTTTACCAATTTTATACAAAACCTAGGTGCCTCCTATTCACAGGCCCACTTTCATTTCACTCTACACAGACTTCATAACAAAGCAACCTGAATAGACTGACTTTCATCGTTCAAGCACCTCTAACTTAACAATGAAACCTGGGAACGCATGTCTTGAAACTTGCACTCAAACAGCTGCAAGCTCTACTTTTTTCTCTCCACTGCACCCTTCCTGGCACTGCTTTCTGCTCTAAATCAGAAAAAATAGCCACATTAATCAGTCCTACTCCAGTCAGAAAGCAGTAATAGCAGCATTTTAACCTACTTCTCTTTGTTAAACATCTAACCTTTAATGTTCATGAGACCTCAACTTTACTAAGTTTAACACTTTCAAAAACAAATGGGAACAATTTCTTGAAATATATGAAAATGTAATTAGGTCGCTTCTGATTCATCTGAAACCTTGCTCTGTGTGGCTTGTCTTATGGTAACATGTATTAGTCAAACAATGCCAGTCCACTCCTTCCATTAAAATTGTAACTTTTAGCTAAGTTCCACTTCTCTAGTAAGAGATCATGGCTTCCTTATTCACATAAGTGAATCTGAAAAACAAGAAACATCTTAACACATGAATTTTAGGTTACTGCTTAGTGAGATTAAATCTGCTTAAACCAGATAGGCTACACTATCATTTGTATGTAAGAATTTATAAAATACTAGAAAAAAATACCATCACAGTTCCTGACACTGCCCTTAGGAAACATTGTCAAGTTGCAAGAACGCTTTGGTATTCTACCTCGCTACACAGGAAAACAAAGAACTTTAAATCTAACACTTCTGATGTCAAACATTTTTTTAAAAGCTGCACTGAACAGTAAGTGCTTGCAGATTACATCTGGTTTCAGTCTGTATTGGCTGGCAAAAGCAAGCAAAAGAAATTTTGGACTGCCACAGGAGGAAGGCCTTCCTTGTTCTGCCACCGCACTATCACCGCCAAGAGGCCAACGTTGGTGAGCTGTTTTACTTCTTTGTATGCCCTTCTGTGTGAAATGGAAGTGAGCCTTTCACCTTCATAAAATACTTTGAGAGCTAAATAGTGTTGTCTGAGTGGTAAAGTGTTTAGGAATTAGCACAGCTTAACCATCCTAAAAAAAAAAAAAACCACTGATTCTTGGAAATTACTATCTTGTTACTAACAGATAAATATCAAGCTTGTGATGGACTCCATGTTAAGTTTAAACTGTATTTCAAGAAAATCCCTAATTTAAGTAGTTGCCTATTGTATAATGATTTCTTTTGGACAGGTAGGTAGGTAGGTTTGGTTTTTGCTCCAGTGGTTTCACAGGCACTTAAAGTAAAGACAATTCTCTTCTGTTCAGAAATACGAAGCATGCTATTTAAAAACACCTGATTTAGCAAGTTCTATCAAGGATAAACTATTCTGATCTTATTATTTTTAGCCACTTGTACTACTCATGCTATATTTTAAGCATGAGTTGAAGCTCATACTTCCTTATATCTTTATTATCTAAAAACATTAAAGCCATACTAGGCTCTGGACATGTATATTCCAAGAGCAAGGGCTGCAATTATTTAAAGGGAAAAATAGCAATTTTAAGGATGTTTTGCTTTTCTGAAAACCTGCAAACCTAACAGTTTCCATGGTGAAGATTATTTGCCACTTCAATACCTTCATCCATTTTTAATATCTTCTACATTCACCAAAACTGACTCTGTCTTGACTGAAACTTTTTAGCTATGGAGTCAAACAGGATAAACATCGCTTAGATTTATATATACACTAGTATACATACATGACTCAATGAAGCTCTATGATATTTAAAACACCTGGGATGTCAGTAGTCAAGATTATATGCAATACATATCCACAGGACTATACCCTCACAGTCATATCTTTATCACAAGATTGTCCTGCGCATAATTTTGATGAAGGGAATTAAAGAGTGTTTATTCTGTCACCCTACTTATTGGGGTACCATACAGAATACCATATATACCTAACTTCCTCAATTCCAAAAGAAATTAAAGCAAAGTACTTTTAAAAGAAGAGTCTCTAGGCTACAGTAGAAAGAAAGAAATTAGTCTCTGCTCAAGACTGAGTGGCATTTTCATACTTTCTTTTTTGAGTTTGATTTGTTTGAGTTTTTTCATTTTTTTTTTAAATCAGCTCTGCTATCATAAGTAAGATCTGGGAAAATTCCTAAAAAATGTTAAATCACTGCTAGAGATAGTGTATACACAATCTATATTAATATACACTAAGAAAAACAGTGCCAGTTAGAAGTTGTGCAGATGCAACAAAAAGCAGTTGTTGTTTTCCTTGTTTCTTCATCGTACAGTTGCAAGGAAGAAGACTAAGATAGACATAGCTGATGCATTTTTTCAGTTTGCCAGGTATGTCTCTGACCCTTTGTAGCCTAATCATATGTACCTCCCTTCCTCCTGATTTGCACATAAATTTAATTTGCTGTCTAGATCCCATACTCATGTTTCCAGCACTACACTCCCTAGACGTGAATTTTCTGAACAGCAATGCGTGAAACAATTGACATTAATTGCACTCACCAAGAAATGCTTAAGAGTTTGCGAAATAAGAGCTCAAGCAATTTTGACCTTAGCTAGCTAGCTTAGTTTGGACATGCCCTCGTAGGGAAGTAACTTTCAGTTTCTGAACTCCTACTAAAATCCCATACACAACTTGCTTCTAACTTTGAGAAAAATTCCATGCTGGAATGAAATCATAACCAAGAAGCTAGACCTGTGCTGGTTTGAGCAAAGTTGGCATGAGTTGCCCAAGGGCATGAAGTGAAAGGAAAAAGTCACGTACATGATTACCTGCAAGAAGATCTGCTTCCCTCTGTGTTAACCTAGACTGGATGCACACTGACTCAGCTCATATTTGACCTTCTTCAAAGACAACATTTATGGTCTAAAACCTGCTCCAAGCTACTGGCTGCCACATTAAACAAATCTAAACAAAAAGATTCTTTTTCAGGGCCTTGAGATTATTTTGTGGATTAACACACAGAAGTCAGTCATCACTACCACACACAGATGCAAGCACGCCCGAGGTAACAGATCACATACACAGAAGCTATCCCACTCCCCGGTTGTAGCCTACCGTGCCTTTATCCTGAAGGCACATCATCAGAGTGCAGACGTCACCCGTTGCTTGATGGTTCACCAGCACCATGGCTTCATCTTCTGATACTGCTTTAACATCATCACCCCATTCCACTACTATTAAAAAAATTAAATAAATGAATAGGTAAATTTTACAATGACCACATGGAAATTTTGCTATCAACAGAACAAAAAACCCCAAAGACCCCACACCCAAGCAATTATAATAAAGAAACGTGCATGCTACATGTCAATTTAAATTGGCATATAGCATAACATAGTAATATTAGCAAGACCACTTTTCCAAGCAGAGGGTATCCAGCTTAGTTTTAAATTGCATGCACAGAATAAGAACAAAACAAAAATACTCTGCCAGAACATATGCACAGAGTTTGATCTTTTTGTGTCATCACACCATTCTATATTTAGGGTCTCAAAATTACATAAGCTTTTGACCCAACTTTCAAATTCAACTGTCTCGCCTCATTAGATTAAAAAAAAAAAAACAAAACAAACATGCTGTCAAAAAATGGGGTTTTGTTGTTTTTTTAAACTCAGCAAGTTTGTTTCATTTCTACACTTACTATTATTAAACTACTCCAGTAAAAGAAAAAAAAAAAAAAAATCTGTACTTGGATCATTAGGTTTAAAATGCTACATTAAACAAACTCAGTAATTCAAATCTAAACAAGTTAGCTACAGGCAAAAAGGGGGTTCAGAAAATGCTGCTCAGATGACAGAAACTATTAGTCACTATTTTGTAGACCAGAGACCAGATACTCCACTGGCAAGAATGATGTCAGGAAGAAGCTACAGCTGTTGATCATCCAACATTTACACTGACTAGCAAAAATATGCTGAGCTAAGGAAAAGGAGTTAAAATTGCTAGTTCCATCATCACAAAGTAACTAGATAGACTGCCTCCCAAGGAAGAACACAGAATGGAAAACTAGAAAAAGACCGTCGTAAATTAAAGACCAGAATGCATCTAATGCTGTTACTGGGGCAAAGAGACAAGCGAGTAGAGTCCAGCCCTCTCCAGTAAAAGGGATGGTGACTGCAATGCCGGGCAAAGGGAAAGGATGGGCAGGCAGGCTCTATGAAGTTCAAAAGGAAAAGTAAGATGCATTGCCCATGCATGTAGGATATGATTATTTTTCTGTGTTTGTTCAGTATCTTAAGTGGTTCTTACTGGCTATTATTTTCATTTCTGACATCAAAGGAAATATTTCACCTCTACTACTGAATCTTCAGTACTGTTACGAACAGGTCTCCAGGCAGTGAACAACTTTCATCACAGCACAACTAGCTACCTTATCTGTCTTCTAAGCAGTGCTTTAACTGATGCAAAAGCAATAGGCTACACACTGAAGACAAGAAGCAATAATCCATGCTTAGCTTCCCTGTCCTTGCAGTGATCCAATTAGCATCCCACCTTTGAAAATTGCCACTTCTATTACTTTTTAACAGCTTCCAAATTAGTACTGAATTGAGATTTGAACACAAAGTAAAAAAATAAAACTCTGCTCACAAGTAGATAGAATCAGACTAGAGATATGAGGTGGGAAAGGGTCTATTCATTCTGTAACGTTCAACCTCCTTTCCCTGGGCAAACCAGGCACAGAACCTTCCTTATTTTCTTCAGCATGAACTTGGAAGATCCCCTTTATCCCTCCTCCTCAACTACATGCAAATTACCTCTGATGTGCTCTCTAACTCTATGGAAATTGGAAAATGCCTGGACATGGCAGTCAGTTGACCGTGCACCTTCCTTCAAGTATTTCACATATCTACCTGTGGCACTACCCCAAAGCAAGAAACTAAGATGAAATGAGAATTGTTTTAAAGGGAGACGAATCAACCGCATACCGATTTTGAAATTACTACTTCAGTCTATTTATTAAGCAGCCAATATACAATAGCCTTACCAAACTATGGCTTTCCAAAAGTAATAAAAACTAAGTATTAAATGCATTAAGCATCTGCAAAATAAGGTTTATCACAAGTAGCTAATTATATCCAAATAAAATTATTTTATTTCTAGATTACTCAGAGAAAATAAAGTATTACTGTACTATAGATACTTCCCTGGAAGATATCAATTTATACTACTAACCATTTCTACTATAGTGCAGTTTAAAAATAAGCTATTTTTAATCTTAAAAAAAATGTTTCACAGATCCAGCTTTCTGAAGGATTAAAATAAAGTTCATGACTGAAAAATGTAAGCCATGAGAAGTAGCACACAACTGAAAACAACTGAAGAGGAGAACTTAGGGAGCTTAGTTTGCTAGGAAAAAAAGCACATTTTTAGCATATTAGATGAAGACTAATGTCTGACTTGGAAACTTTCAGGTAGGCCCCAGTCAAAGTAAAACAGGAAAAAAAGCTTCTGCTGTTACCTAGAGTATTTTCCCCTGCTCTTGTTAAATATGATAGAGGGTAAAACCACACAACCAGTTTACAATTCACTAACAAGTTTCAGCTGGGAAGTAGTAAAAAGCTGGGCTCTGTTCTCCCTCACCAAATACAAGGTAAAAAAAGACGTTTGATTTAATTCTTTAATTGATTTACTCAATTCATTTCACCTATCAACTGGCCAGGCTAATAGCTCAACTTCTGTGGCTCAGCTGACAGGTAGCAAGTTATTAAATCACAGTGATTCAGCTGGACATCCTCTAGTTTCTTTTCCCTCTGTCATTTCTCCTCAGGCAATCAGGCTGTCTCTTGTGCTTAATAACACTTTATGGTCAATTGATTGACCTGATTATCAAGGAGAAAAGAATCAGTTTGTGCAAGTCCTTCACAGAGCATTTCTGGATCAGAAACAGAACAGCAAACCACAAAAGTGTGCAGAAAAACTACTGCCATTAATACAATTTTTAAAGAAGAAAAAACCACTCAAATATCTAGAATTTTAAGTTCACAGTCTCCCTTTAAACTCAGAGGGGGGAATAAATGCTTGTCTTCAATTTTCTCACCACACCGAAATTTTGAAAAGGAGCACCTATTGCTTTAAGAAATACTTGTGCTATTACATTCATCCACTGCAGTTGGAAACATTCAAATCAAAACCTCAGCTGCATGGCAGCAGAACCAAGAACACTGATTTGCTCCACTGTAACAAAACAAAAAACAGTTCAAAGACAAATATTTGTCACTCAGCGGCCTGAAAACCAGCAAACATTCCTCCACAGCTTCCTTCTATTGCCAGGGCACATTTTATAAAGATACCGGTTCTGTGTCTACAGCCTTGCAATAGTTTTGCATTTCTGCAAATGCAGTTCAACATGCTGAAATAACACAGAGGAAGGAAAGAGCAGGACATCAGTTTAACGCAGTAATTTGAAATCACGGTAAACTCAGTACCAAGAAAATCTGGTAATCCTGATCAGTAGTGACATCTTTTACCCACAAGATTGAGACAGAAGTGGTTTAGCTGTAAGAGATACTTCATTTGTGACTCAGTGTTGTGAGCAAAAGGCTTCTCCAGGAAAGAATGAAGACAAATTTACTTGCAATTGCATGCATGGTAAGACAAAGATTTATTCTTCTAACAAGAAATCCAAGATGTACACAAGTCTCTAAAACATCAAGAAAATACTTCATATCACGAGCTGCAAACCAAGCTTTTTACAAGCTAATCTTCACAGAGCTTAAAGAAGAAAATAAAAGCAATACAAGAGTTTTCCCCACATTTTTACTGAACTATTACACATCTAAATGTAGCTACTGAGAGTTCTCAGAACACTTGGCTGCTTTGCAATCATGTCCTCAACATAACTGTGTGCATGTAGTGATGCTATGAATAAATATTCAAGCGTGTTAATTGCAGTACGTCATTAGTCTGGGCAAATGACTACTCAGCTAACTAACAACCGAGTAGATTTATTTTATACTTTTGAATATACCTGGCAAGAATGGCAGTCTAGTATTGTGTGCAATTGCCTAGCAATTAATGAGTTACTTAATTTTGCATACTATATTTTAAAACTTAAAAAAAGCATTCTGAAATTTTTGACCATCTCTTCGTTATAGTTAATAGTTTCACTACAGTGTGTGCCGCATGAATCAGCATACATTATTTTATTGGCATCTTAAGAACCTAAGTTCTAAGAAATACCTGGGGTTATTATTTCAAAGTGTATTGAGCTTTAACGTCTTATTTCTCTAGAATTGGAAAGAAAAAAAAAGCCTCCTGCCAGAAATTTCAACAGCCATTAGGAAATGGACAGTGAAGGAACCAGATGCAATTTCCGTACTAGCATCATCCAAATCTAAAAGATACCATATTAATCCCATAAATAAAAAACATGAAAAGACTGATGCTTTATGGCAAGGTCAGGGAAACTCTTTAAATTGTTCTAATCAGATTATTAAAAAATCCCAACCCATAAACCAGCCAGATAAATCACCTGAAAGTTATGATATATATAAAAGTATAATTGATTTGGATATCCACTTCATTTGCCATTTAGATTTGAGTCTACACACAACATTCACAACTTTCTCTAGAAATTGGAGAGGTTAAGGACTTTTACTCCAGAACTTCCCACCCCTTAGTTTATTTTTCTTCTGATGACCTGTAATCATTTGCACCTATGAAGCACCTTCAAGAAAACCTGTTCCAAGAAGTTGCAGGTTGGCAACACTTAGAACTGAACAGTACCACCTTTTTGTCAATCGCTTGGAAACCTTCAGTAACAAATAAATGGCATTATCAATGGGCAGCCTCCTTTTCTTCCTCAGAAGCCACCCTGCTTTCTAAAAGAAGGAACGTTATTGTTAGGTATTCAATAGTGACTGTAACTCATGACAACCAGGTTTCTGTGTTTTAAACATTCCTTCTCATACTCAAGGATTTGTGTCTGGCAAGTTGGAACCCTGCTTTACTGTTACTCTCAAATGGCTCGTCAAAGCATGTTTCACCTAGAGTAGCTATGTACAGTTGTTAAAACTCATTTGTCTCTCCTTTATAGATGACATTCTTTGATAGCTGGCATTAAGAAATCCCAGAAGTGATGCCAGAGGTTAAATATTACTTAGCATGCCTAGACTGCATTAAAAAAAAAAAAATGGTTAAAGACGTGCTAAAGGTGGTTTTTTCCCCTTAACAAAAAGGTTAAAGGCATTTGTCTCTAAATCGGTTGCCTACCGTGAAATAAAGGAAAACAAACAGACTAAGCAAATCAGCATACAGTTAGTTTTTTCCATTTATCAAGTGTGTATTTTAGGGTTAGAAGGTATTTAAAAATACCTATATAAAAATCAGACACACACTACTGGAAAGGGAAAATTAGGTCTTTATAATCAGACCCATTTCTTCCAAAATGCATACTGTCAAGGAAAGCTCCATGTATTGACTCTAAGTACACACAAGATGAACAGGTGATCAATAAAAGTACAATCCAGAAAAGGAGGGAAAGAACATGCATGTAACATCATAGCTCATTAAACACAGCTTTACTTCACATGTTCTCTTTCTTTTCCTATTAAAGAATATACCCTTACTAACAAAGCATTGCCAATTTCAATGCTGTTACAACATACACATCTTAAGGTAAAAAATACAGTTTCAAACAAGATCTTGATATCAAAAAAAGCATCTCTTAGAGCTAACTTGATTCAAACTTTTATGATGATAATAAACTGACCTGCACTGACAAATTTTTCCTTTTATTTCCATCAAGAAAAATGCTTATCATAGGGACGTAAGGGAAGAAGCAGCATCTGGGGAAGAAAAGCCTGCAAATAAAGGGAAATCATTCCTACAGTACTTGTTAATAAACCAAAGCTGGTTTAAGACACCCCAGTCACAATCTTCATTTTTCTGTGACAAACCATTTTGCAAACCTCTACACTTCATTGTACAAAACAACACACATTTCCTTTTGCTTTCCGTTCTGTTCTTCTTAGCTTCCACCCTCTCTTTCTGCAGTTTACAGACAGATCTGCTTTGTGAAGGACTTCAGCAGTCACTTATGCCCCAGGTCAACCCCCACTCTTACTTGAATTAACTGACATTAAGAGGTGTTAAAACCAGGAGACAATTGCAACAGAGGTGCCCTGTCTCTTTCATCTTTCTAACAAACCCAAGAACCATGTTTTTCCTAAAGCACAGCAATTCCTTTTGGAAATAGGCCCTAGCGATGACTGCTTTTGAAGACTGACTTTATTTTCCTGGAGTGCACGTTCAAGACCTCATGGGTACAGTTTGCTTGAGTTCTATAATTCACTGGCACAAGAGATGATGCTTGTGGCTGAAGAGAGGGCTCCTTTTACCCATATGTGACTGAGAATCAATAAATGCAAAACCTTAGCTCACCTTCAGTAAGGCAAACTTCTTCCACTGACTTCAGTACAGGCAGTATCATTTCAAAGACCTTCACCCCTTTGGAATTATGCTAAGCAAGCAGTTTACACAATAAGAAAACTTTTACCGTTAACAAATTCTGTCAGGATGCACAAGCTACGCTCACTACAGATATTTAAGGACTAGTTCCGATATGTCTTAAGTCTTACAAGAACATATCTTTCACTGGACGTACCCTCCACATTTTGCTGGAGGTCTCCAACAGCTATTTTATGCCGCCCCCACAACACCGCTTGAATTGTAGAGGCAAAGTCCCACAGCTCATAGTTCTGATCATCCAAAGTGGAACTGCAGTTGTTTATGGCGGTTACTGCTTCCAAGGAGTGGTACAAGAGACACAGCATTCACAGCCATGTGAATGTGGCCTGTGAAACGTGAAGGTTGCGACTGATGTCAGCTTTCATGACTATACTGGTAACAAACTGTAGCAGCCAAGAAGTAACCCCACTGTCTGTTCGGCTGCTTCTATTATTAGAAAAGCAACTGCAAGACTGAAGAATGGGATGGAGTCCTGAAATCCTTTTGAAGTACCTCGAGCTTATGAGTCAGACCACTCGCAGAAGGAGCAAGCTGTACAGCACATTCCTCCCCAGTGACATATAAAATACATTAAGTATTAACTACCCAGAGGAACATCAATGCACCCCTGAACCAATATCCTAATGCTCTAATACCTTACATACTGCAGATGTTATAATGGTCAGAAAAAAAATTATTTTGTTTGAAGCCTAGAAGAAGGAGAAGCAAAGCAAGTCTCACAATTTTTTCTCACCATGAAAGAATACTTTTTTACGTTTTTAACACACTTAGGAAATAAAACATCAGAACAACAAGTAAAGGTCATTATGGGATAGTGAAAATCAAATAGTCAGGCTTGAAAGTTAAAAACAATCCTAAGAAGTTTCAAAGTACGCACAAAAAATTACCTAGTTAGAAGCATGTTGTCACCAAGGTCCTAAAAAGACAGAAGAATCTCAACCAATGGTAAATATATTTCAGATTAGCTGCTATCACTTCAGTTCGTATTTAAAGCTGATATTCAGTGTCATTTTGGTCTTTCCTAGTTACACTGTGAAAATAAACACTGTCAATCTATGTTCCAAAATGTTTATTTCCAACATTAAATAAAGACAAAGTTTGCAGGACTGTCTTTAAGATGACCATAAACCAGAAAGAGGTATATAAGCTAAAGATGAAATTTCTCCTTTTGCTGGTTAAAAACTTCTAAAGACTCTGGGCATGACCAAAAAGCTGTAACACCATACATGACAGAAGCAAAGAAATGCATTTCCGTAAAGCAAGCATCGAATAGACTCTGGATAGAAGGATCTCAGCCAAGCTGTTACACAGAGCAAAGACAAGATTTGCAGCTTACTAAGACTGCGCAATTTTACATGGCAAGAAACCTGCTTTGACAACCACAGGGCCACAAGACCACTTGTATGAAAAAACCTCCCAAGAAATTTTGGTCCACAGATGTTTTATTGCTCCCTAGACAGATACTGCAGATTTGAAAATCTGGAGAAGTGCCAGGACATGCATGGGTTTTTTACCAGCTTGCACTCTCTGTCATTCAACCCCTAGGTCAGAGACAGTGATGGAAACACCACAGTCAATCCCTCACCGCAAAGAGGTCCAACGCTTGCCTGAATAGACTCTTTTTGTCAGACAAGGCTGTGGGATCCTACATTTCAGTGTCTTTATCCACAAGGATAATTTTTACAAGTGAGAAAGGATTCTCGCCACTCAAGCAAATTACTTTATGTACTAATTCCACAGAACAACACTTCCTTTTTTTTTAGATGCAAGAGTCAAACTCTTGCAGTTTCACCCATAATACCAATGTTTACTCTTAACAAAAAGCTAGTCCAAAATCAAATTTGTGTAAGTCGATACCACAGTCTTAAAAGTCTTATTCAGTGTACTATATATTGAAACTGCAGTATTTTAAGTATGGCTACAATGCAAAATACATCATAAGCTCAAAGAAAGTTTTATCTGTAAAATAGTTTTATTAGAAACAGATCAGCTCTTCTAGAATTAAAAAGAAAGGTTACTTTGAAAACAGGGGAATTACAGAATACGCCACCATTACAACAATTCAAGCGTGTTTCTCTTTGTAAAAGGTTAAGTACCACAGAAGAGCAGTGAGAAGAGGAGAGGTATTTCTTTTCTCTGATCAAAAAACATACCAGTGCAGCTGGGTAACTAAAAAACGCAACAACTACAGAGCTTGCTATTATTGTTACCCTTATCACCCTTTCAAGCAAAGAACAGTTGGCTGCAGCTCTGTATTTTTAATAACTTACTACAGTACTTTACCCATACTCATCTGCCCCATCACTGCTGCTGAGCAACTAACCTAGCAGGAACAGAGCTGACAAACAGGGTCTGACACATCAAACACTGACAGACAGGAACCACTCAATAAAAGCACCATGGTTTTCCCCGCCTCCCCCCACCCTTTAAAAATTGCAGGTATCCTCACAAAAATTCCCATCCAGAGCTGGAGAGGTGGTTCCTTCCTGGGTTCAAGTCAGAAAGAGTTAGAGAAGAGGCAGGCCTCCCCTCTCTCTCTCTCTATTTGAAAAGAATAAGAAAGAAAATGGGAAGAAAGGGGAAAAGTAATTTAGAGCACAAAAAGGGATAAGGTAGTCTGAAATTCATGCCAACACTGGGACTTGAGCTTTAAGAAGGAAAGTCACAGGAGAGGAAATCATCACTTCCAGCAGCATAAAGTCCAGCTGGAGGCCAGTTACTAGGGGGTGTATCCCAGCATCAATACTGGGACCAGTTCTGTTTAACATCCTCATTAGCAGCCTGAACAATAGGAGAGAGCACACCCTCTGCAAGTTTGCAGCAAGTCTGCAGACAGCGCAGAAGCAGGAGGAGAGGCTGGTAACGCCGCCTGGTCGTGCTGCCATTCAGAGGGATGCGGGCAAGCTGGAGAAATGAGCCA
Source organism: Nycticorax nycticorax (assembly GCA_023375905.1). Lineage (NCBI taxonomy): Eukaryota > Metazoa > Chordata > Aves > Pelecaniformes > Ardeidae > Nycticorax > Nycticorax nycticorax. Next base: position 3,717,217 of record JAKFQP010000060.1, on the reverse strand, counting down.
ACAGGAACCTCAAGGAGTTCAACAAGGGGAAGTGCAGAGTCCCACAGCTGGGGAGCGGCTTTGCAGAAAAGGCCTTGGGGTCAAGGACAAGCTGACCAGAAATGCATGCTCATGGCAGGGGTGCATGAGGAGAAGCATTGCCAGCAGTGGAGGGAGGTGGTCCTTCCCCTCTGCTCAGCACATCTGGAGCACTGGGTCCAGTTCTGAGCTCTCCAGCACAATGTAAGATGCAGTTTTACTTGAGTGAGTACAACAATGAACCACTAAGATGATTAAAGGAACCAGAGCATCTTTCATGCGAGGAGAGGCTGAGGGAGCTGGGACCATTCAGGCTGGAGAAGAAAAAGCTCCAGGGGAAGCAATCTTACCCATGTGTAAGTACCTGATGGGGGTGAAAGGAGAGGAGTAAAGAAGACTTAGCCAGTCTTTCCTGCAGTATCCAGTGACAGGTTGAGAGACAACAGGCACAAATTGAAATATAGGATATCCCACTTCAACACAAGGAAAAATAAAATTTAAAAAAAAACCAACACATTTTTACTCTAAGAGTGGTCAAACACTGGCACAAGTTGCACAGTGAGGTTGTGGAGTGTCCATCCTTAGAGCTATTCAAAACCTGACTGGACATGGACCTGGGCAACCTGCTCTAACTGACCTTGCTTTCAGCAGGGCATTCAACTATATGATCTTCAGAGGTCCCTTCCAAACACAAACAATTCTGTGATTTGGTGATCTACAGCCTGACACCAGGAGGAAAAACACAGTGCTAACAGAATTCTTTCTTAGTGGATACCTTCAACTACAACAAAACCTACAATTTCATCCTGCGGCATGAAAAGGAGCAGCCTTTACAGTCACTACATGTTAGAAAAACCTTGCCAGTTTGCGTTTGCGTCTTACTGCTGCAGAACTGCAGCAAAGACATAAATTTGAAGGGTAGTTCAAACCTTAATAAGGAATAAGCAGAGTATGATTCACCTGGGATCATCAGACTCAGGCAAAAAAGTAGGACCAGTAACCAACACCACAAACTTGAGGCAATGATGCATTTTAGCCAGAATAAGCCACTGTGTTCACTGCTATAAACTCTTGAGATCTTCGTCCAAAGACAGAGATCTTCAGATCTTCATTTATATCTTTAGCTATATTACAAAATATTATGGCAAATTAAACTACTCTATTGCGACTGTTTTATTTGCATGTCAAACACGAAACATGCAAGCAGCTACATTGAAGTTTAGTTACTTTTAGCTACTCAAACGCGAGGACATTCAAATTACTACTAAACACTCAGATATAGCTACTGACACCTACTTAAGGCTTAGAGGAGCAACAAGCGAACAAAACACCCCAACATGTAACGTGGGAGGGCCTCAATTATTTCCCCTATTACCTTTATCTAAGATGTTTCTTGGTTTTCCTATTTTGGGCAAGTTGCTCTAATACTTGAGAAGCAAGAGAGCCACTGCAACATCATGTGAGCATCTGTGCTGGTGGAAAAAAAAAAAAAAGAGGAAAAAAAAAAAAAGAAGGGGCAAGCCAGCACAATGAAGAGCTATCAAATGAAGATGGGATGATGGGGCAGCAAGCACCAGTTGGACCAGAATGAATCCTTATGGAACTGAGGTCTGCTACACTGGAAGACCTGCTGGACAAGTCTAGGCACATTGGCCCAACGTGCAAAGCATAACCAGCATGAGTCACCTAAGCTACCTTCAAAATTGCTATGAACTTCTTTTTAAAACAAACAAACAAACTTGTTAGGCGTGTTGTGGTCTTTAGAGCACAGCAAGTGTAGTTTTATTCTTTTAAAGAATGTTAGAACATGTTAAAATCATGCAACACCCCACTCTTCTACTTTTCCCTGTAACCTTAAGTACAGAAGAGATAGATAAATGTCATTGTTATAAAAATTTTGTAGCCACATGCCACAGACACTACAGAACCACTATTTACACAGGGACAGGGTGACAGCTGTTTGATTTTTAATGGGCTTTGGATTTGTTTGGGGAAAGCAAACCAAAGAAAGTATTTTCTCCCCAAGAGAGCACTCTGAAAGCACACCCTCTGTCACAGTTCAAGTACTGCATCGTAACAATAACCTGAGCCGTCTTTGCAGAGTCAACTGTCTAGGCAACAGAGTCTACCCAGGGGCAGTATCAAACACTATGATACTATTACTACAGTTTCCTTTTGAGTCACTGGCAATGGTATGCATTACTAATTTGATCCTGTTGCTTGTCTTTCCAGATGTGAAATTCCCTGTGATGCCAAAGGGTCATTCATATGGTACTTTGCTTCCCTCAACTGTTAAGGTGGCTCAAAAAGTACAGCTTACCGTATCATACAGCCTTAAAAAGCCAACAGATACAGGACAAAAGCAGATCTACCCCATCAGGTTCCGGGGAAGCAATGCCCAGAGAATACATCCAGCTTCACCACCCTAGGTAAAGGGATACTTTTCAGATTGTGTAATCAACACCAAACACCAGTATATCCAAACCAACTGTGTGAAAAATCCCATTAGGGTAATGGTCTACGCAAAGCAAATTCCTTGTGAAATAGCAGTCCTGTTTCCTCCAGGGAGAGGACTACCTCTTTCAAAGCAGGGGGAATGGTTGAAGCCTGCTTTGCAGCCTCAGCTGTTAACTCTGAGAATCTTGATGCAAACTAGCTGGCCTTGTGCAAGCTGGCTAAAACAAACTAATAATCAACAAGCCACCATACAGGATCACAGCGCTCCCACAGTATCCATTCAACTGTTCAGCCCCTTATGCAGAGCTGCCCACTGCAACACCACAGGACTTGCTATTAGGAACCAAACTTTCTTCTTTATACGACAGAAATAGACGCTGCAGTGTGTCATCCAGAATAAAATGAGCACTGGGGAAACTGGACAAAGACTCCACTGAAAAAATGCACCCATAAGACAGAAGCAAGCCTCCAAATAAATAATTGGAAAAAAATCTGTAATTCTACTTCAAGAAGAAAATGAGACACAATCAGAGTCTGAGGGCTACAAAGAAATAAAGATAAGAATCATCTATTATCATAAATAGGTGGATGTAACCCACACGAGATTTTTCACTTTTGAAGTGGACAGATTCGAGTCCTTACTGCTTCTGGACAGCGATACATAAGACTTGAAGGAACTTCTTACAAAAAGTATGTTCTGTGAGAACCGTTAAACTGCCCAAAATGAACTACTGCACAAAATTTTCACTTTTTTCGCTGTTTCACAAGAGGGAGCCAGCTTTATTACAACAAAGTTCTGCAAAAATTGCTGTGCTTTTTGGTTTGGGGGGGTTGTTTGGGGTTTATTGTTTGGTTTGGGTTTTGTTTTGTTTTTTTTAAAAAAGCCAAAAAACTGAGGTATTTGGAAAGCCACAGTTCTAGCCATATGGAAGATTCTGCTCCTACTTAATCTAGATTTCCAAGTCAGGCCAGTTGAAAGTATGGCTTTAAAGAGCAAGTAAGTGGTGGCATATAGTAATGAACCTGCCCAGGAAGAGATGGCCATTTCTTTTCCTTTTAAGATTTGTAGATTGCAAGCTTCCTATATCATTTCAAGGAAACCAGAGCATTTAGAAGCTTTTCAGATGTTTTTCCCCTAAAAACACAGCTGCAGAAATAACATGATATATTCAGCAGTCTTACCACAAATATCCCAAGGCAATGGAATATCAAGTCCTTCTGGGGACAGCAGAAGAACTCAACAGACTATAGCTATTACCTACTGCATAAGGGACTGGAGAAGCTAGCTAGCAATGAAAAGGCATGAGGTGGAAGTCTCATTTTCATTTTTAACTGAAAATTTTAAGTTACTGTGTATTTTGGGACTATAATTTTTTCAGAGCAAGAGGCTCTTTCAGGTACAAGAGACTCTTTCAGGTAAAAGACATGCACAAAATTGGCACTGAATTGCACAAAGAGGGAGAGCAATTTCTCATAGGAAGCTGAGAAAGCGTTTTATTCTAGTGCACTTATATCATAGCTAATGAGGTAACTAACCAAGGGTTTGCTGGTACCCATGAAATTCTCTGAAGTGCCTTGAGGTTTATCAAATACAGGAACCAGAAAACTGTAATAGGGCTGGAAGTGAGCAAACATTACTTTTTCTTTAAACAATATGTAGAACTTGCCTAAAACTCCAAGTGAGAGTTTGCATTCATCTCTCCCTACATACCAAGGCTAATTAAATAGCATGGTGAAAAAGCTTAATCAGCCCCCAAGCATTCAATGACTTAGCTCTAGAACCATACCATCAGGACTGGGCGCAGGCAAGGGTTACAGACAAAAGGGTGCATACCAAGAAAGGCTGCCAGAGTCACTACAGACAAGAACTAAGACTATGCTTTTCACAAGATGCGCCAGGTTAAAAAAAAAAAAAAAAAAAAAGGTAATTGCACTACTGAGCAAGGAAACAGTTCTCCCAGTATTCAGATCCAACTGGGCTCAGATAAATATGATTTTGCATATATCCTTTAAAAAGTCATATTGATTAAAAAAAAACCACCACCCCAAAAAACAGTTCTCCATCAATTTTTCCTCCTAACAGAAGCAAACTGCATGACTTTAATCACTGGCTGAAGGTTCAAGTCAAGAAAACCAACAATACTATTACTGGAAACCAAGACTCTGAATGTTGCAAAACTGCCCCTATAGCCCAGCTCTGGTCATTACCTTCTGCTTATCTAAATAAAGTTCAGCTATCTCACAGTTACCTCTTCATATTCTTCAGGGCTTGCCTAAGTTACTACAAAATGTAGTTGATGCTGTCTCATTATACAGCTGATTTTTTTCAGCCCAGCTCATGATACAGTACAAATAATCACCACATAAAAGTAGTGCCAGATGTATTTGGAAAACTCTTTACTTTTAGATTATTTCTGTTAAATGGCCTACATGGGAAAGGCAGAAGGCCATCCTGTGCATTTTTTTTACTGTCTCCCTACAGTGACCTCAGAACCAAGGAGCTTGTCTCCACTTGAAGAACACTGACCATTTAAACCTCCTTAACTCAGTCAACTCTGGACAGAAAAAATGTCAACTCTAGACAGCTACTGAGCACCTGAATGATCATAGGAACAGAAATACATATTCAAACAGTGTATTTTCAGATTGCAGAAGTGGCATAATCTAAAAATCAATATCTTCAAGCAATAAAACTGGCTACTAATCAAACAGCTGCAGCATTATTCTCTCCTCCCCCCATACACCTCTGCACCATCCTCCAGTTCCAGTGTGTTAGTGTTGCCATGTACCACAAAACAGAACCAAGTCAATGGACATTTTCAAGTTGCAGCATGGAGGGGAAAACTTAATAATGAAAGGCATGCAAAGAATCAAAAAATAACTGGACACAGATGCAAGGAAGAAGGGCAAACCTTTTAAAAGAAGCCTTAAATGCGTGCACTGTTAGGTTCAAGGACTTTATTAAACTTCTCACCCATGTTACAAACAACAGCCTTTACGACTAAGTAGTTATAACATGAACAAGAACTGTAAAAACATTTCCCCTTGGACTTTTTAGATATTATGTTCATTTTTTTCAAATAATGGATTTTATAAAGGCCAGGGGGAAAATGATGTTCAGTTACCATAAATTTAATCAAAATCAACATAACAGTGAATTCCTATATTCAGTTTTACGTTTCTGTTTCTGCAAGTCCCATTACTGAAACAAGAGGCCACAGTAAGTTTGAAGAGCATGCTGGAAAGTCCATGACAATAATTCTGGCCGGGAACTTAAGCTATTACTTTTGCTGGTATGATGCAACAAATGATTCAAGCCAGCAAAGCATCTTACCCTATTTAAATTTACCCCAAGTTATCCTATACCAGTTCAGTGACTCTTAAGAACCAAGCGTGTGGCTACGTTTCAGGCTGCCAGTAAGGAAAAGTCCATCATCATAAAATCAGAAGCAATGCTTTTAATGATACTCTCAGGCTATCACAAACGAAATAATTAGCAGGAAAAAACCCAGCCTCTCTCATTAGATTATTCTAGCTGATGTACCTCAAAGCGGCAGTAGAAAGTTTACTGTTCCTAATTTAAAAAAAAAAAAAAAAAGTTTAGCTCTCTGGCATCTGTTACTATTACAAAACAAATAATCCTCTTACACCTGCTGACAACTGAAAAAAAATACCTTGGATTTGTGGCTGACAGTCTCACTGGGTGTTTCAGTAGTACTTTTTACTGACATGAAATAGTCAGTCTTGATACAAACAAATTTATTCAAACATTCTGAATGGCTGGCTCCAATTCCTACCCTTCATCCTCAGCACACAAACTAATATTCAGTGCACCTTTCAGTGAAATACCCAGGTCCCAATTTTGAAATACGCTACTGCAATGACAGTAATCGAGGCTTCTCTTCCTCTCTTCCCCCTCCTCAAATTAAAAAAAATTCCACATCTCAGATGAAGAAGTATTTCTATACATTGGGAACAAATGGTAAAAATGACAGCAGACGAATGCTGGGGGAAAAAAAAAAATGAGAAAGAACAGACTTCAGAGTACTTCAATTAAAAACAGTACTTCACTGCAGAGCAGTTTCTCTGAAGAGCACCCATAAAGGGGTTGAACAAGAGTTGTGAAAGAGACTGTGGAAATTGACTTCTCCATTTCAAATACAGCAAGCGTGCCACAAATGCAAGATGATACTACAAATCTCAAAATTCCACTTTACAATTAAATGATTAATGTGAATAATCCTAAGTCTGTGGGTAGCAATAGGCACTGTAAGCACTTTACATGCAACTTGTCATGATCTGTGGCTACAAGTGCCTTGGCTTACTCATGAAGCACTTGCCAGAAGTGGTACAAATCACTCTTCCCTCAGACACAAAGAAAACTACGCAAAAATAAATTTATTCAGGCTACAAAAGTCTAACACTCCCACAGAGTAAGAGCTTTGGTCAATACACTTCAAACATAGAATTCTACCTATCCAACTAAATTCTCTGTACTTTGCTCAAAGAAACCCTGCCTCAAAGCAAACCCAGTGAGTGACGAGACACTCGGATTTACCGCATTGTTTTTGCAAAGTATCAGGAAAGGGTGGTAATGGGACTGGAAAAGGAAGGAGCAGGCCACCTCCTACGGTTTGCTCTTCACAGCAGCCACCCAAATATCCCTTCCTTACAGTGACGCACGGTGACGCCACTTGTGGTTACGCGAAATCAGCTCTGCGTTTTAGCTTTTAAAGTTTAGTAGGCTGTTAAAACATTTGCAAAGAACATAAGCAATAAAGAGGAGGGAAAAAAAAAAAAAGGCACTTTTCAGTATTTTCTCCCTCTGAAATAGATGAGGGACAAAAGTGCTTCTGCAGCCTGTAAAAATCTTGTCAAACTCCAGAAGCCCAAGGTAGGCATGAAATTATCTTTAAAAGCATCCAAGACAATAGGTACCTGGGCAAAGGCCCTGCTGTTGCCACAATCCCTTCCTATGTTACTAAGTTAGAAGACTGAAGTATTAGGTTTGATGATACAAATAGAAGAGTTTCAAATACAAAAAGGAATTCATATTTGTTTTCATGTAACCCACTACATGCAAGAGGCTTAACAGACATTTATATTAACTGTACCTGACTCTGAAAGCATTTTTATAAATGTAAACTGAGCTTCATCAGTCCTTCATGTTATATTATTATATAGACAGGCTATGGTTATATTTATTTCCAAGTCAAGCTGTTGCTAGGAGGAACAACAACTGAATTTTATGCCTGAGACAAGCATAGAAAATAAATATGAGTATGAAAGAAGAATGCATTTGGAAAGGAAACTGGCAGTTACCAGAGTTGGAGTTTTGCCAGACCATCTATATATATTTCTGCATATCAAAATAGAACAGGTTCAGGTACAAAACTCAAGAGGCCACATTTCTAATGCAATGCCTTCACACATGCTACACGGTAGTACAGAACCTTTCTTGACAGACTCTCATGCGGCTTACCACACACCCTGCTGCTCTCTCCCAGGTCTCCCCAAATACACACAAATACACCTCAAGCCTCATGTTTCTACATGTCCCTGGGTCAGATTCGTAACTGGCTTTTTCTTTGGCTCTGCCCACAGTAAACTGAGCATCACTGCTCTTTCTTGAGAGTTTCAGTCAGGTTGATGCCCTCCCAGTCCTCCTCCTTAGGAGGCTATGCCAACTCCCATTTTATATACAGAGTAGAAAGTCTTAAAACCACAATACTTTAAGTTCTCTTACCACCTTATCCTTTTTCCTAATATTAAGACTAAACAGTTACCTGCATATGCCTTTCAGATCTAAAAGGCTAGCATAAGCAAGGTGGACTAAACATCATCTAAAGGAAAGGATGCTGCTTCATCCACCATCTGCCACTGCCAGATTATAACAAGTTGCTCCAGAAACAGCAGAAGTAACAAAGCCTGGTTTCCCAAAAACTAACCTCCTTCTAACCTCCTTCTCCTCAACGGGCTGGACAAGATATGCCAGCACTGTGGCAAACCCAAAACCATTGATGCACTGGATGGACGTGCAACAGATGTCAACCAAGACATGCGATGGCCAAATCTGCCTGCACTACCCTCAGCTGAGGCACTAACTTGGGTCTCTCTCTCCTCTGCTCAGCTGCCAATTTTCACAAAACTCGTGAGAACACCATTATGTCTGAAATCTGAACCATCTGGTCAATCGCAGACAGATTTGCAAAGAGGCAAATCAGAAGTGTGGGAGGGATGAGGGAAAGAATAGCTGTTAAACAAGTAGCTTAATCCCATCAGGAAGCCATGCTTGAAACACTGTCACATTTTTCTACATAGATAATAAAATACCCAAGCCACCAGATTATTTTAAAATAATGTTCAATGGCCCACCCTAAACACCACACTCAGACATAAATGATGCTTAAACTCACCAAAAACACACATTCTTAATATTAATAGTTTTTCCCCCCCAGTTCTGGCAAGCAAGCACAGAAACTACAACTTCCACAGAAATTGGATGTTAGAAAACAAATTAAACTAAACAAAAAACAACTCAGACAAATTCCTCCTTTTTGCCACCAAAAAACCACACCCACAAGCACTCATGCCATTGTCCTAATGAATCAACTTTCCAGAACCCGCACCCTCCCAAATAGCAGTAATGCTGGCCCTTGCTCTTAGAACACCATGTCTATTTTTAGTTCTACATAAGTGAGAAGCAGTAATAAAGCTATTAATCTTTCCTCTCCCCCTTTACTTAAATTACAAAACCGAGGTGAACCTCTAAGCCAGTTTAAACTATTACACTCCTTTAATAGGGACTATTCCTTACCTTTTAGAACTACAACATTTAAACAAGAAGTTTTCAGACTACGTTGTATGACTCAAAGGAATTGGCACCATTGACACTATCCTGCAAAGTCAGTATTTGTGAAAAGACATAATATAAGTATTTAAGAAAAAACAAACAAAAGAAAGAACAAACACTCCAAGCACTGCTGTCTTATTAAATCTTAAAAACTTTAATTTTCTACCTTCTAATGACACTACAAGTCCCCTTCTTTACACAGAGGCAGGGAGACTGCATCTCTTCCAGTCTAGTCTGCCCAGGAAACAGAATCACCAAGTTGTCCAATTCAGTTCCGATTCAAGTTCAGCTGTGAATTAAATTGTTCTGATTTGATTTCAGCTTGCACTAATGAAGCTGTTGACCCTCTTAGAGCCCCTTCTTAACTCTTCAATAGCTTTAAAACAAGTGAGACAAAAACATCAAAGTGTGAAATTGAACCACTGATATTTCTAATATTATTCTCCATCTTGTTCTTTACATATTTTATAACAGAATGTATACTTGTGCAGAGCCAAAAATTTCCCTAAGCTCTCCACCACGATACTAATCTCTTTCCTAAACTGCTATTTTATTTAAACATTTATTACTTTGGACTGTTCCACTCTGAACAACTTCTGCATTTTGTTGGCTATTCATAGAGCTTAAGCACTTTTGAAGGTCTTTACAATTGTCTCTGTAGCTGACAAACTCAAACAGTATGCATACAGAACTTCAGAGGAACCCCACTGCTAAGCCTTCATCAAAATGAACACTGGTCCTTTTATTCCTTTATCAACCAGTTTTCAGTTTACGATAACCCCTTGTTCTCACTCTACGCTTAAATTTTCATCTCTAAAGTTACTTTGCAGAAGGCACTTTTCCAGTCTAAATAACACTAACCAGTTAACAAAATAGTAAGAAAAGGTGAGAAAGTCTACTTCAGCGACATTTTATTCACATACTAGAGGCCCTGTCCTGCACAGGACTGCTCTCTTGACTTGGGGCCATAAGCAGTAGTTCAACAAAAACATTAAAGCTGGTACTGTCACCAAAAGATACAGTTCTGTCCTCTTTCCCTTTGCTATTTGTACCCACCTTCTTCTTTCACCACACATGCAAAATGAACTGAGTTAAGAACTGTGCTGTGTAAGTCACCCAGCAAAAAAAAAAAAAAAAAAAAAGGGAGTGGGTGGTTTTAGTGTGGATCAGGGCCATGATCCAGATCACCACACAATCGTTAAAATATTTCACCAATAAATCTGAAGCAGCAGTGGTAGGATGAGTCTGAAAGGCTGGGACTGGCTTTCTTCAGTGGCACTCCCTGCTTGATGTGGTTGTGTGGGGAGAGAAGAAAAAAAAAGAAAGGCTCACGTGCAGAATCCCCTACTGGTGTCACAGAACTTTTTAAGGAATGCAAACATATTACTCTTATTTATTTCAGTAACTGCATATACAAATGGCTGGACTATTATCTCAACTGTGGTGACTGCAACAGCAGTGCAATTACATGCCTACGCAATCCCACATTTGACGTGTCATCTTAGGCATTAGAGTTTATATTCCACTGTAATAAACGCGAGCAGATTACATATCTTGGAGCTGTATTTTGGCTCAGTTCACACTGGAAAGTTACACCACTAAGCTTATATTCCATAAAGGATTTACTAACTACCCTGTCTAATTAAGGTTGCACAACTCTCTCATTTTTAAGATCCTGTTTTCAGCAGCTTAAAACCTTGCCAAACTAACCTTTGGCAAGATTTCTCTGTCCCTCACACACACACGACAGAGAAAGGGAAAGTGATATATTCTGTTCATCTGTTTGAGTTTCATTCTAAAAAAGTAATTTCCCAGAACAAAATTGCAGAGAAAATAGGTTTTATCCACATTAAATATCCATTTTTTTTTCTCCAGTTTTCTTTAAAAGCTCTAAAATTTCTATGCTTTAGAACAGTTACATTAAATGAGAATGAGAGATGGCATCTCTGTCATAAAGGCATCATCTCTGACATGTTCCAACACAGCTGTGATCACACAGTCGAAGTGAAAAAAAATTCGTCCTTCATACACTCTGCAAAGAATTTAACTGCCTAAGATTTTGCTTCTCCAAATCAGAGCTGGACAAAAGCTTTCCTGTAATTATTTCACATGGTTCCTAAAAGCCTACCATCAAGAAAAAGAACAAGAAAAGGTACAGAGAACAGACACACATCTCTCAGGTATTCTTAGTCATATCCTTTCAGGCACTCAACCAGCAACGAAGGGAGAAGTAAGATGACTAGCATGAACAGATATGCTGAAAACAAAGGCCCAGAAGAACTAGGAGGGATGAAAACACACCCTAAAAATAGCAAACTCAGCCATAAGCAGAAATAGAACCAGAATTCGCAAACTTTGTCTTTCACTCTTAGCACATAAACTAATTCAAAAGAATCCCACAGCCATTCCTGGCCTTAAAAGTAAATAATCACACCTTTCTGTACGGGTATTCCTCAATAATTTCATCTTTATTATCCTTAGGTAGATGTGACAGATTTGGTATGCTTGCAATAGTTTTTATATTACCAGAGTAGGTGAAACAGGAGCAGAGACTAACCCACTCTAAACACACACCAAAAAAAAGATGTAAATAGCAACAAACAACAAAAATATCACTAGCAAAAAAAGCCAACAGGGAGTGCTTTTACTCTAAGCTTTGTGCCAGAAGGCAGTAGCTTTCTAAAAATAAAAGTCAGAGCATTTCAATTCCTAATCTTTTGGAATGATCCTTTACAGTTAAATGATAGAATAGGAAAATGGAAGATAAGCTTTACTGCTTTTGACATGTTGCTGACACTAGATGAACTACAAAGAAGTATGGTAAAGCCTGTAACACGTTCCATAAAGGAGAGATGGGAATTTCCCGGTGTGATTTTACATACTATTAAAATAGGACAAGGGTCACTGTATAGCACTCTTTACAGACACATTACTTGCAGAAAGAAGTTGACAGTAAGTTCACTGTACTCCTTACCTCCTCTTACGCAAAGGCACAATGAGCCTTTGCTCTAAGGCCACAGTAGAAACAGCTCCAATGTCCCCAACTCATTCAACTCCGACCTTTTCTTATCAGGACAACTTACAAATTACACACAAACTTCCTCTTACAAACAGCAAAATAAATTCAAAGATCCCTGCTTGATCTCAGCATAACCTACACGTCATGTACATCAGAGAAAGCTGCACTTAAGTCAGGCATTACCTAGAAACAAAACACATAGCCATAGCATGAACTAAAAGTTCCTGCATGGTATGTTGGTATCCAAATCCACCAAGTCACATCAGGTATTTTTGCACATTCCAAGAAAACACAAAACAAGAACAATTTTGTTTCTCCATTTTACACGCTGCCTGACCTCAAAAACCACAAGTTGTCTCCCCCATGCCCCTCCCTGCCCAGTCCTCAGAGAGGTGACCAGTCCCAAAACCCAAATATTGCCAGTTAGAATTCACACTGTAGAAACAGAGGAGGGTAGAAAACAATGGCAGGGTTAGAGGCATAGATAGGTCTCCTGAAATAACAGCTCCTGCCTTATTTGGAGCCAAAAATTTACTTTATCTCATCTGCTGGTCTCCAGCTTCTGCTGCACTTCCTGCCCGAGGAGAGGGGCCGACTTGGCATGAGAAGCAGCGCAGACAGCACATGCTGTCTGCACCGAGGAAGTGTCGTCACAGCAGCTCCACCTGTATCTCTTACAGTTCTGGAAGACAAAAACATTTGCATTCTTAGAAGATTAGAGGAGTTCATGCTGTTGACTGATGAAATGGAAACAAAGAAGATTTTGAATTAGAGAGAGAAAAAGTATGACTGCTGAAAAAAATTATAGAGTGGTCACTACTTAATCATACATGCAAATCAGCCAATACATTTTTAAATCACTTGAGGGGAGAGGCAGTGGAACACAACTAAAAATCCAAATCTCAATTTTACTCTACTTGGCTGAATTACAAAGAAGGAGGAAAGGGGAATTCTCCTCACTTGACAAAATCTGATAATTCTTACAGTCTTTAAACATCGCCTTCCCAGCTGACGCAGAACAGGCAATACCATAGGATTAGTTCACTTTTTATTAAGCACTGCATCACTATACCAGTAAGCATACTCATACCACTAAGAATTTTTGTCTGTGGTAACGGAGGTGCATTACACTTCCTTTCATCAGCCCACAGCCCACCAACCTGTCCAACATCATTGCAAGACTATGTGTTGGCAAGAGGCTGAAACAGAAGGTTTTGTCAAGTTGTCCTCTTCGCTGCTGTAGTATGAAATACTCCAAGCACAACTCTCACGGAAACCCCCTCCCAAGACACACACAACCCTGCTGAGCACCGGCAACACTTCTCTCCCCCGGTGCTCCGACAGGGAGAAGAGCACTGATGGTTGCTGCAGAGAGAGGACACTCACCCTCCGCCAGCTCCTCCACATCCCCAGCCAGAGGTACAGGCTGGGCATACACCACCGCGGGACCCTACAGCGGGACCAAGCTGCACAGAGCAGAGCGAAACACAAGATTAACATCATGAGTGCATTGCTAACCGATTACACTGCTCTCCTAGAGACTTCCAATTGCAACACCACAACAACACTATCACAGGGTAATGCTAACTTCTGCATTTAGACAGCAGGAGAAGACAACAAAACAGTTTGACTAAGCATATTCAAGAAAAGCAATCTTCTCTCTAGAAGTCCTAGTTCTAGTGCTTTGATTAGATACAGGGATATTAAACTCTAGTCTGCAATAGTTACTTGCCCAAAGAGGTTCAAATCTAGAAGATGGCTGCTTTAAAACTAGTTTTGTAGGTAAGCAGGAGGTCATCAGAAATTCACCACTGCAGATATGCTCCATCTCCCTCCCATTACATCTACCGCACTATTCAGTGGTTTCTGGTTTACTTGTATATTAAATGAGAAATTATGGCATAGGGGGAAAAAAATGTACTTGCCAACAAAGGATCAAGCACTCTCAAGTTTGCTTTTTTTAGAACGTATCTTCCAACAAATGCAGGAAAATATTTAGAAGTGTTATTCAAAGGTGCCTTTCAAATCACACTAATGCGCAGATTCCAAGTGTCCTGACTAAACAGCTCCTAAGACAAGAGCAATACATTTATACAAGCGTTACAAAAATAAAAAGGCTTAGAAGAGTTCTAAGAAGGCCTTTCTGAAAGCGTATAAAAATAAAATAACATTGCTACACTATCTGAACTTTCTTCATAAAAAGACACTCAGTTTTCCTTTTCATAAGAAACACTATGGAGTTCAAGAGAACAACATAGACATTTATCATACTCTGTCCTTTAAAAATCAAAGGCAACCAATTATACCCAAGTTCTCTCTCATACTTGCATCTGAAGAAGAAAAAGATCAGGGAAAGGAGAGTGACCTTTACAATTTCTCTTCCTGTTCCTTTCTTTGTTTTGCTTGTCCAGTTATACACTATCTCTTTACATAACATCAAATGCATCTGCAAACAGAAACACCTATGTTTATCAAAAAGCATAGATTAGAGCTGCTGATATAAGCACAGATCATGTAATTTCTGTAACAAATCCACTAGGATCCTAGCACGAAAACACCGGTTTATGCGGGGGTGAAGAGAAGAAGGGCAGACCTAGTTAATGAGTTTTCCTCAGCTCTTCTGGCTTTATTCAATAAAATCTACCAACAATTACACAACAGGAGCAAAGCCCAGAAGGAAACATAGCACTCACCATATTTTCTTCCTTTGGTGTTGAGCTCTCTTCTACACGTTACATACAAACTTACACGGGGAAAAAAAGTCCGCCCTGAATCTACTTTGCAGGCTGAGTTTAAGTCCCTATTTACAAATGGTTTCTGTCACTTCTCACCCAACCTCAGAAGGGGAAAAAGTAAATAAATTAAAAAACTGAAGCATGCCTTCAACATAACTGAAGCAGAACACTACCTCCAATTAAAAGACAAGTAAACTCATTTAGCTGGTTCCCTCTCAATCAAGAAAAAAAAAAAAAAAA